>PVJI01004496.1:13292-107796 GCA_004026765.1 Micronycteris hirsuta | reverse complement strand
TTCCTGAGATAAAGACTATATTTCCGCACCTCTATTGCAGTTAAGCATAGCAGCGTGACTAAGTTCAGGCCAATGGGATACAAGTGGAAACATCACAAGCAATTTCCACAAAGTGTCCTTCAAGGACTCCTCTTCACCGTGTCCTCCTCCCTATGGCCTGGAAGCTCCAGCAGCTATCTGGGACCTTCAGGGAGAGCCACGTCACCAAGGATTATGGAGCAAGGGAGAAAGAAACCACTCTCTAGTGACCTTGGAGCCACCACACAGCCCTGAATTACTTACTTCCAGACTTCTACTTATGTTAGGAAAAAAAAAAAATATATATATATATATAT
This sequence comes from Micronycteris hirsuta, assembly GCA_004026765.1. NCBI lineage: Eukaryota > Metazoa > Chordata > Mammalia > Chiroptera > Phyllostomidae > Micronycteris > Micronycteris hirsuta. The sequence continues at coordinate 107,461 of PVJI01004496.1, read as the reverse complement.
ATATATATATCAATCTTGTTAAATTATTGTAAATTTGGGTTTTCTGTCTCATAGCAAAACCTAATATTAATTAATACATATAGCAGAATGTGTACTGCATTTCCAGGCTTATCTCCTATGAGGTAAAATTCCTTAGCATATTATGCCTAGCTCCTTCTCAGTAGCCCTAGAAAGACTTTCATTTGAGCAGCTGAGTGACTCTGATTGCATCACGGGCCAATCCCTGAACTGTGGCGGGGGCTCTGACAGGTTTAACAGATGTGCCCCCTGCTGGAGCTGAGAATGGAGTTCTCCACATTTGAATTGCACAAACTGAGAGTAGGGGAGGTTTCCCAGAGGGGAAAAAACGATGGTCACTATGGTTCCCAAGCCAGACTTTTTCCCCCTAATTTTATGATTTGTTTATATAGATGTGATCATTCTTCTAGGTTCAAACATTTCTTATATAATCCATTACTTCTTTTTTAATATATTTTTTAAAAATTTTATTGTCGTATTTTTTCCATTATCACTTAGTCCCCTTATACCACCCTACCCCCCCCCACAATCACACCACTGTCGTCCATGTCCATGAGTCCTTTTTACTTTTTGCTCGATCCCTCCACCCCTGAGCTCCCTGCCCCCCACCACCACCACTTAGCTGTCATCCTGCTGTGTATGAGCCTGTCTCTGTTTTGCTTGTTAGTTCAGTTTATTCATTAGATTCCACATTTGAGTGAAATCATATGGTATTTGTCTTTCTCTGACTGGCTTATTTCACTTAGCATAATGAGCTCCAGGTCCATCCGTACTGTCACAAAGGGTAAACTTTTCTTCTTTTTTATGGATGAGTAGAATTCCATTGTGTGAATGTCCCAGAGTTGTTTTATCCACTGATCTACTGATGGACACTTGGGCCACTTCCATATCTTGGCAATTGTAAATAACGCTGAAGTGAACACAGGGGTGCTTATGTCCTTTCGAATTAGCATTTCAGGTTCCTTCAAATATATTCCCAGAAGTGGGATCACTGGGTCAAAAGGCAGATCCATTTTTAAGTTTTTGAGGTATCTCCACACTGCTTTGCACAGTGGCTGCACCAGTCTGCATTCCCACCAACAGGGCAAAAGGGTTCCCATTTCTCCACATCCTTCCCAGCACTTGTTTGTTGATAGTCATTCTGACAGGTATGAGATGATATCATTCTGACAGGTATGAGATGATATCTCATTGTGGCTTTAATTTGCATTGCTCTGGTGATTAGTGATATTGAGTATCTTTTCATGTGTCTATTGGCCATCTGTATGTCCTATTTGGAGAAGTGTCTATTCAGGTCCTTTGCCCATTTTGTAATTGGGTTGTTTGGTTTTTTGGTGTTGAGTTTTAGAAGTTCTATAGATTTTGGATTTTAGCCCCTTATCAAATGTATCAACAAATATGTTCTCCCATTCTGTGGGTTGTCTTTATATTTTGTTGATGTTTTCCTTTGCTGTGCAAAAACTTTTTAATATGATGTAGTCCCATTTGTTTATTTTTTTTCTTTTGTTTCCCTTGCCTATCCATTACTTCCTGATATGCTCTCTTGTGCTTGATTTGGTGGTCTCTTCCTCAAAATCTCACAGGAAATAAAAACATAGAGACAGATACAGGAAACATTACTATTATTTGGTCGTATAACATTTGGAAGGAGGATATGACTGTTATAACCACAATGATTAAAAGTATACAAATCAACAAAATAACTGATCAGTATTCTTCAAAAGTGTTATGAAGGACAAGAAGACTGAGTAACTGCCAAAGATTAGAGGAGACTAAGGACATGTGACCGTTGTAGAGGACAGAGCCTAGAGTGGCCATCAGGATCCCAGCTCCTGATGGTCCCTTCTCCTGGACTTGTTTCTAATCAATCAAATATGGCAAAGGTGATGGGATGGCATTCTGTGGTTATATGACTCTATACAGACTCCACATTGCTGAAAGACTCACTCAAGAGAGCTCTCTTCCTACCTGCTTTGAAGAAGTTAGTGGTCATTTGGGGAGGCCCACTGGGCAAGGACCTGGGGGCAGCTCAGTAGTGGTGGCCAGCAAGAAGTCAGGGCCCTCAGTCCTATACGGACATACCTCATTTTATTGTGCTTTGCTTTATTGCAGTTCACAAATGTTGCTTTTTTTTTGTTTTTACAAATTGAAGGCAAGACCCTCTGCCAGCAAAAAGATTACAACTTGCTTTATTGCAGTGGTCTGGCACTGAACCCATAACATCTCTGAGGTATGACCACAGTCTCAAGGGAATGAATTCTGCCAATACCGGAGTAAGCTTGGAAGCACATTCTTTGACATCTGGCTTCCAAATGAGATCCGCCCAGCTAACACCTTGATTGCAGCCTTGGGGCACCCTGAGCAGAGGATCCAGTGAAACTGTGCCCAAACTTCTAACCCAGAGAAACGATGAGATAATTAATGTGTTGTTTGAACCTGCTAAGTTTGTGGCAATTTGCGGTAATAGAGGGCTGTCTTAATCAGCCCGAGCAGCTGTAACAAAATACCATAATCTGGGCAGGAACAACAGAAGTTTATGTCTCACAGCGCTGGGAGCTAGACGTCCCAGGTGGTAGGGCCAGCACGGTCGGGTTCTGACTGGAGCCCTCTTTCCGCCTGCAGAAGGCTAACTTCCGTTTGCTTCCTCACATGGTGCAAAGAGAACAAGCTAGCTCTTTGGCCTCTTTTACAGCCCCATTCATAAGGATTCCACCCTCACGATCTGATCACCTCCCAAAGGCCCCACCCCCAAATACCATCACATTGGGAATTATATTTCATTCAACCTCTGAACTTGGAGGGGGGGACACAAACAATCTGTCCACTAAATGCAATGTGGTATCCTGAAACAGAAAAGAGGCAACGGGCAAAATGGTGAAATCCAAATAAGGTCTGTAGTTTAGTTAACACTCGAGTACCAGCGTTAGTTCCTTAGTTTTAATCATTGTACTATGTTTATGGAAGATGCTAGCATCGAGGAGGCTGAGGAAAGCAGATACGGGAACTCTTGGATACACATCTAGAATCCCCAAGTGAAAAGTTGAAAAAATAAACTTGGAAGTACACAAATCAGCTATCACACTAGTGGAAAATAAGCCTTGACTCTGATGGCTAATGACAGTGTAAAAATACCACAATGTCCATCAAGGCGGAAAAGAAAACTGTGGACAATTTGACACCACATTCAGCTGGTTGAGGCCCAGCTTCCCTCTTGCCCAAGCTGGTCCGCCCGTGTCAACACCTGAGCACACAAATGTCTTATTTTCAATTATTTGCTATCTCACGGCTATGTTACTTACGGCTTTGTTCTTAGTTGCTTTGATTATTTGAAAGCAATTTTACATAAAAGAGAAATTTCTCTTGCTTCTGTCTCTCCAACAGTTTCTCCCATAACTATTTCACTTTCTTTCCCTTCCACGCCTCCTTTCTCTCCCATTACCAGCTCTTCCTCACATGGTTTGGAATTTCTAAGGGAGGTAGGACTGGAACTGCCCTCCTAACAGAAACAAGGGGGCCTGGTGTGTTACTGTTTTTTTTTTTTATACTCTAGATAGCAACACACAAAGCCAACACCCACCCCTTCAAATTTTCACTTGTGCTGTGCTTAAACCCCATCCAGAATTCATCACTTCCCCTTAACTAAATCTTCACAACAGCCTCAGCCCAGGCCGAAATATCCCCTAAATGTTGTCTCTTGACCTCAAGCAGGTTTTATAACTTTAAGGGAAGTTTTTAACCAAACTTAAAATGTAGACCAGGTAGGTATACAGCTTGGTGAAGGAAATGAATGTGGAGAGCCAGAAAGAGTTATTAAAAAGCAGAGTTCATTCGTATGGGCTATTGTTTAGAAAATAAATAGCTCAAACTGGACCCCAAACAAAACTAAAATATGGTAATAAAGGTGCCATTGACTTAATGAAAATGTCGTATACTTGGGTGAAAAGGACATAAATATTAATTGAATAAATTCCTTACTTTTATTTTGGTCTGTAGAATTAAAAACCCCTTACACTTATTGGGAGCTTTTGTGGCTACTTTTCTTTTCTTTTTTTTAGATTTTATTTATTTATTTTTAGAGAGAGGGGAAGGAGAAAGAAGGGAGAGAAACATCAATGTGTGCTTGCTTCTCCTGTGTCCCCTACTGGGGACCTGTCCCACAACCCAAGCATGTACCCTAGACTGGGAATCAAACCGGCAACTCTTTGGTTTGCAGCCCGCGCTCAATCCACTGAGTTACACTAGCCAGGGCTAGCTACTTCTTGCTACTCACCCTGAGCATTATAAATTACTGTGTAGATCTTAATATCAATGATATTGGGTCATTGTCTACTTTATAATCTGTACTTACATGCTATGCCTCCAAGGTGCCTAAATATTCTTCTTAAATTATAAAACTTTTTTTTGAAGCGGAGATGGAACAAGATGTCCCCCAGTACTAAAGCAGAGGCACAAAACCATAATTATGTGTAAAGTATAAAATATATTTAAAAGACACAAAGATGAATAGGGAAAAATAGAACTAAATCGAGGCCCTTATACTCACAGAAGTTATTATTAATTGTTCATTTTCTGTTAAATAATGTACATAGAAAGAGACTAGAATTTCTTAATTCAGAACTACTTACCAATTTAAAGTAAATTTTAAAGCGCACTCTGAGTCTTGAGGGTTTTTCTTATCTATGTGACATAGTAAGCTTGTGGACACACGGCCTTAATGAGCGCTCTCGATGGAAAGAAACAGAAACTTGAAGGCAAGCAGAAGTAGATTTAATTTTAGAGTTAATGCTGCAGGTTTGTTGGCATGCCTGACAAGATTTAATTCTCACAAATGTTTCTTTGGGTTCTCAGTCTTGAAATGAAAGGGAGTTGTGCATGTCCAGTAGATGCTGGCAAACTGGGGCAGGCTGCCTTGGCAGATCGGGCAAACTGCAGGTAGGTGGTTTTCAGTCCCACCCCCTTAGGGGAGGGAGTGAAGAGTTCATGGTGCTCTTGAATCCTCTGCAGAGTCGCTGAGAGCCAGTGGGAGCCAAGAAGGGAACATGCCGCTCCCAGCCCTTAACCACCTCAGAAAAGTCAAATGACACATCCAGCAGGTCTGTCCTTGGAGCCAGCCACCTTGGCCAGCCCCAGGGGAGGGGCTTTGCAGGCCCTGGTCAGAGCCACCAGCTCTTGAAAGTGGTTGGCAATTCCCATGTTTACCAAAGGGGGCGCTGGGCAGTGAGCAGTGGGAGGTGGACCACTGGTCACCCATTAGTCACCCACTGCAGGGCGGGAGAAAAGGACAGTACCAGCTCTGACCCAACTCTAAGGTTACCACCAAAAACACTTTGGTGCATTTGCTCACAAACTTTTTGCTATGCATTGATATAGTAAATACAGGGGTGGGCAAAAGCGGGTTTACAGTTGTTCACATGGAGAATAACACAATCATTAATAAATAATGCACGTACTCACAAGTATAAACCTACTTTTCCCCACCCTGGGTAACACGAATAAATAAATAAATACTGTGTTCAAAACCAGTTAGGCTCTTTCCATTAGAGAATCTATTGTATTTTTTCTCCTTTTCTTCTTATCTACGCAGACATGGCCGTTGAGCTGCCTGTTGCAATACTGACCATCCGACAGCTGCCCGTCCTGCCATCGCTGGCCTGTCGCGACACTGGCCAGCCCGGTAGCTGCTTGTTGTGCTATTTCTTGTTTTGTTTGCTTGTTGTTGCAATACTTCTAGGTTTTACTTCTCGATTCATGAATATACAAGACCATGTCTACAGGTCAGATGGGGAGGGCTATCAAAATTGAACTTCACTGGTGAATTGTCAAACATCTTGCTGATTGACATTTTGGACTTTGAACATGTGTGTGCACACATGCTCACTTTTGCCAATAAAGATCACACTGCTCAACGAACATGACCTTTGAGGTGTTTTCCTAATAGTGGTTTGAGGTTTACACTGTCATTTTCTCTTATGTGGCTGCCTCTGTGATCCAGTGCATGTGTTTCCAAAGTTTTTGGTAGAAGTTACATGTTGTAGCTGAGACACAGGGAAAAGCTAAGTGGTTTGGTAATAATTATAAGACTTACTGAGCACTCACTGTATGAAGCATTGTCCTCATGCTTTATTTCAATGAACTCGTTTAATCTTGATAACCCAGTTATGTAGATCCTATTATTATCATTATCCCCTTTAATATATAGACAAAACTGAGGTACAGAGAAGTTGAATAACTCATCCAAGAACACACAGCAAGTAAAAAGAGCCAGGACACAAACTCAGGAAGTCTGGTTCTAGGCTCCTCCTCTTAATCACTAAACTACTGTTACCATTGTTTTCTACCTTTTCCATAAGGGAAATCTGTAACAACCAGTATTTTAAAATAAAGACAGAAAATGTATCTCACCAGACAAAAAGGCTAGTTAGATCTAAAAGAAATTAGGGTCTCATGGACAGAGTATCTATTTTATACTTAAAATAGATCTAGTTAAGGCCCTGTAACTTGTTCTGACCATTGGTTGTAAGTGGAAGTGATGCAGGCCACTCCCAGACCGAAAAATTTAATTCTTCAGTCCAGTCGGAGGCTCTCCAGGTCTCTGTTCTGAATGTCTGCCGTGGTGATGGAGAAGGCCACTTGGTCCAGAGGCTGCCTCTGTCCAATGTCGCAGCCTCACTCAGTCTCGGTCTCCGAGTAATCGCGTGGGAGAGAGCCCCTCACAAGCCCACTTAGATGTGAACCATGAGTAAGAAATAAACCTTTGGTGCATTAAGCCATTGAGAGTTATAGACTTTGCTTCTGATATTCTGGCTAATATAGTCCACAAGTTTTTAACCAGGTTTTCTATGTATTCATGAAAAAGGTGTTTGACCTGATCCTCATTTTCTTATTTTTAAAATATGAATATTAAAGTTATCTTGGCAGAGTTGACAAAAGGATTAAATGAGAGCTCTTGGTGTGCTTGGCATATAGGAGATGCTCGAAAAATGGTAACTATTGTTAATTATTCAGTATTATACTATATAAAATAACCGGAAAGCTCAAGTGACATAGTATATAAAGAACATGAAAGACATTTTTTTAAAGCAGAGCTTATTATTGCATTCTTACACATGGCTTATAACTATAAAACAGCTAAAGAATATTTTCAATACAATGCATAAACAGGGTTATAATTTGCACACATTTTATAAATATCTCTTGTTTTCACACCCAGCATCCACACTTCTATCTTTTGTTCATTATAACCTAATTTCCCATAGGAATCCTTCTCTTACTTCATTCTCAACCAGCACACTTCTGGTGGGGCTCCAGAATTGAGTCCCCGAATGGAACATGTGACTTAAGGCTAAGTTAATTATCACAGTTCCTTGGCCGTGTTTGGTTCTCAGAGCCACTGAGATGCAATGACAATGCTGGGAATCCTGGGGAAAAAAAGATTATGTCATTTTTTTCTCACTTGCACACAAGATACTGAAATGTTTGGAGATATGATAGCCATCTTCAGCTGCAAGGGGAGAGCCTGTGTGAGAACAGAATGAACACGGAGGTGAATGGCACCAAGTGGATGCTGGTGACAGAGAAATTAGGGTCTAATGATGTTGTTCAAGCCCCCTGATCAAGTTGCACCTGAAACCAAAAAAAAAAACCCTTGGATTTTCACTTTAATAAATTATCTTTTTCCTTAATCCAGTTAAAATGAGATTTTAGTCAGAAATGATGTTTGGGTTGCTCGGAAGGGAAGTGTTCAGTTTTGACTAGATGGAGTTAAAATTTGGATCACATGAGTTGACATGAGATTCCTTCCCATTTCTGGAGCTCTACACAGCTTTTTTCTCTGTCATTCTTCCTGGATTCTGTATTGAGGATTGAATTAGATTCTCTGTAGCCAAAAACGTTTTGGCTGTGATCTTTAAATTCATGTAAAGTGTGCAGATAAAATTAAATATGATGTTTATGTTATATGCTAATAGATTTTAGAACACAGGTAAAATAATTCAAATAAAAATACAGGGTACTGATGATGCTTCTGAGTTTATTCAATAAATGAGATACATGCGTTGGCAAGTTTCTTAGATTTAGTCTGCTTGAATCTTGCAAGTTTTATAAATAAAACTATAAATCCTATGATTTTCATAAATTTTGTGAATATACTAGAGTAGAGAAAGTCCCTTAAAGAAAAATGTATTGCTTAACTACACTGTGCTCTGATCAATGTCCTAGCTCAGTGTACCACACAGGATGCCATGAACTGAATTGCTAAAACAACAGAAATTATTTTCCTGCATTTCTGGAGGCTGTAAGTCTAAGATTAAGATTCCAGAAGGGCTGGCCTGTGGTGAGATCTCTCTCCTCAGGTTGCAGAAGGCCGCCTTGCCCCCATGACCTCCCATGGCCTTTCCTCTGTGCAGAAGGAGAGAGAAAGCGGTATCTCTAGTGTCTCTTCCACCTCTTATAAGGACGATGGTCCTTTTGAATTAAGGTCCCACACTTATGATCTCATGGAACTTTACCTCCTTATAGGCCCTATCTCCAAATACCGTCACACTGAGGGTAAGGGCTTCAACGTACGAATTTGGGGTGACACACTTAATCCATAACAACACATGTAGTGAAAGAATAATTTAGTGGAAAGAACACAGATTCTGGTTTCAATCAGACAAGTTTTAGGATGAGACCCTGCTACCTGCTAGGGTATCTCTAAGTTGTTTTCTGTAGAAGAATGCCTTATGGGCCACAAATCACAAGGAAACCAGATTTTTATGGACTATGTTCCATCTTTATACAAGCAGACCAATCCTTAGATTTGAAGATGAAGAACTGCTATCACTTCGTCAAATGTTTCAAACCACCTAAGCATAATTTGGCCATTTCTCCCTGGAGCCAAATTCTAACAGGCAGGGTCTGTTCTGTATGTCGGCTGTGACAGAACTTCATCCCCATCCAATCCTGCACTCTCTCCTGGATCGAAAGCAATACTTTAAAACTCCATATACAGGCTCAGGTTATTCTACACCAAGGACAGCATTCCTGGCCCCTCCTCATGGAACAGGTGTGCAGCGCTGAGGCTTCTCAGCATACACTATCACTGCGTCTGGAATGAGACTGCTGAACTACAAGTCCAATCCCTTGATGACGTTCCACCCATTCTCTCACCTTTTGCTTCACAGATTTACTTGACTGCTACCTTTGCCCTCGGGTCTTTTTTTCTAGCAGGAATGTGAAAGTAAGTACTCAAATCATAATAGCGTAGTCACACGCAAGTGGGAGGCTGCAGTTAGCCAAAAGGAGATGAAATACACAGACACTGTGTAGTCACAGACACATAGCAATGTGCTTCAGGTTGATAGTAAACATTTTTGTAAACAAGTAAATGTTCACATTGCAAACAAAGCATGAATGGAAATTTCTTTTTATGGAAAAGAGCTTTTGAGATGTCTTCAGTGTTAGCTGTATAACTTCAGTTGATTTTAGAGCTTCAATTTCCTTAGTAGTAAAAGGAAGTGGATACTATCTACTTCATAAAGCAGTGGTCCTCAAACTTTGACATGAATTAAATTACCTGGGGTACTTACTGAAAATGCAGACTCTTAGGCCATGCCCCAGACCTACTGGGTAGGTATTAGTGGAGTCTTGTTTTGAGAAATATTATTTTAAGAAATAAATTAAATTAGCCATCAGAGAGATGCAAATTAAAACTACAATGAGATCTCACCTCACACTAGTCAGAATGGCCATGATTACTAAATCAACAAAAAACAAGTGCTGGTGAGAATATGAAGAAAAGGGAACCTTAGTGCATTGTTGGTGGGAATGCAGATTGGTGAAGCCACTGTGGAAAACAGTATGGAATTTCTTCAAAAAGCTAAAAATGGAGCTGCATTTTGATCCAACGATTCCACTGCTGGGAATATACCCTAAGAATCCCAAAACACCAATTCATAAGATGTTCATAGCATGAACCCTATGTTCATAGCAGCTCTATTTACATTAGCCACATGCTAGAAACAGCCTATGTGCCCATCAGTAAATGAGTGGATCAAAAAACTGTGGTACATTTACACAATGGAATACTACGCAGCAGAAAGAAAGAAGAAACTCCTACCTTTTGCAACAGCATGGATGGAACTGGAGAGCATTATGCTAAGTGAAATAAGCTAGTCGGTAAAAGACAAATACCATGTGATCTCACCTATAGGAGGAGCATAATGAACAAAAATAAACGAATGAACAAAATAGAACCAGAGGCATGGAAACATGAAACAGATGGACAACGACCAGAGGGGAGGGGAAAGGGGGACAATGGTGGAAAGAAGGAGAAGGGACTAGTCAAAGAACATGTATGAATGACCCATGGACATAGACAGTAGTGTGGGGATAGACTGTGGGCATGGGGGTGGGCTGAGTGGAATAGAGCAAAAAATAGGACAACTGTAATAGAATAACAATAAAAAATTAAAAAAAATAAAGTGAGAAAATATGAAGCACCTGTTCTCATTCCTATACATGAATAGTAATTACTATATAGAACCCCTACTCATCGAAAAAATCAAATCAGAAACCAAGAGATAGTGACTTACTTTCAAGAAACATTTGATCGAAAGAAGAAGAAATTAACAAATCTAAGTGCAAATAAGCTAAAACAAAATAGACTAATCTACACTGGAACAAACCAGTCAAGGTACAAGATTTAGGCCAGTTACTCTGCTCTCTTTCAAAAGCTGCAGCACAATTGTCAGAGCAACTGCCACGTATGGGAGGCTTATTATACGTAGGGGACCGTGCATTGTAACATGTCACCCTACAACTGGAAACACAACCGACAAGACCAGAGAAACATGCCAGTTCTAAATGCATGCTGTAGTCTATGGAGTGAGTGACCCAGTGCAACAGTCCAACAGAAGCACCCTGGCCAGGAGGGAGCCTCTTGACCCAATCAGATTATGTGTTTTAGGGAGCTTCAATCTGAGCCATATCTGAACCTGAGAGGATCGCTGAAGCAGTGCTCCACCCACATCCAAGGGCTTCAGATCCCTGTTTACCACATACATGCCCTTCTTCCCTAACCTTTCCCTTCCAATGACCAGACAACCAGAAGTGTCCGCAGCTCATGCATCTCTTTGGGCCCGAACCAGTGACTGATGCATGTGGGAATGGAGATGGTTCCAGGCTGGATGTCAGAGACATCATTTATACTTCCAAGCTCCCCCACTGGGATTAGGCTAGAGAATCCTCCTTGGACTTTGCTGAGACTGTATCCTTCCTAGGCTTCTTCCCTGTCTTTGACCTTCTCACTCCCTTACCAGTTTCTCCTAAGATTATTTCCTTAATGTATCATACAAAAGCTCATCTCAGGATCTGCTTCAGAGGAAACAGATGTGCAAAGATTTCCTGAGAAACAGAGAGATGTTCAAGAGAGGGCAGTGAGCAGAAGCCCCAAAGCAGTAGGAGCCATAAGGAAGCACAAATAGAGGGTTTTTGAGAACAAGAATATTGAGTGAGTTAAAGAGAGGTCATCACGATGGGAACCAAGACAGAACAGGGGAGCCAGCATATGAAGAGGGCACAGTGCAGGGAGCTGCTGAACCCATGGAAGATGACAGGTCATGCTACTGGCCTAGTAGAGTTTTGTTGAGTCACCAGAATTGCTGTGTGTCCCAAAATAACTTCTTGTTTTCTATGAGACCTGGCTCTGCAGCTGCAGAGATGTCTTCCGGTCTCTCTTACTCCTCTGCATCCTTTCAATAAATTCCATTACACAGTCACCCAAATATATCTCTGTTATTTAAAAACTGAAAGAGCCTAAGAAACCCACACTATAAGAAGTAAAATTAACACCCCAATTGTACATGCCTTTACAATACTTTAGATGTTTAAAGTATTTTTATAATTAACATATTTCCTTCCGCTTTTAATTTTTTTGTTTTATTTTCTTCTTTTACTTTTGTTTTCATCGTTTGTTTAACTTTGTTTTTATTGTCAACATTATAATGTAGTTTTCAATTTTATAACTTCAAGTGAATGTGTCCTCCATTCTTCATTGTGCACCTACTTTAATGGTCAATAAACTCTCTGCTAATTCCTTAGTCAATGAGTTTGCTTTCTGTGATTATTAAGTGAAAGACACTTATTCAGCATAATATTTAATGTACCTAACTTTAAAATTAAAGTTTAGAGATAGAAAAAATTTTACAATAAAAAGTAGGGAGATTTTTAAAAATGTATACACAAGTACCAATGCTCAGTATCTGTTAAATTCACTTAAGTAAGAGAGAGTCCCTATTTCAAGTTTTCTGTTTTCCTGACACTGGAAGGGTGAAATAATACCATCTTCATACATTATAAACTTCTTTGAATTTCACTCTGAGTATAAGAATATGTTAATAACTTCTCTTACAAATATGATGCAGCTATTGATTCTGTGATTGCTTGGGTTAATAAATTAAAAAATGAACAAAGAAAAAGAAAAAAATATATATATATTCCCCCCCCAGGTGATCTATTTACTCACTTGCTCCTATAAGGCTCTCAGGAAGAGATGCAGGGCAGAGCTGTGGATCAGGAAGGTATAACACTTCATGACATTAAGACAAAACGGGACAACCACCTTTCTATCAGGGTAAGCATCTGCTAACAGTTACTTATGTTCAGGAAATTTCTACTTGAATTTCTTAATGCACCATAAAAAAATTCCTTCATTACTTCACAAGTATTATATGAGTACTTTCATGAAGTGCATGATCTGGAGTAGATAATCTGGGGGGTACAGTAGGCTAAACTGAACAGTAATAATCAATAATAATAATAAACCAATGCTAATAAATAATAATAATAAACAACAGATTCATATAAATTCAATACAGATGACCTCATTTTCTGAGCAACTTGCAAATAAAACTATATACATTAATTATTTCCATAACATTGGCGCATTCTACTCCAATAATTACACTAAAAGATACAAAATCGGCCTTGGCAATTCCGCCTCACGGAGGATGTAACAAGATTGCCTTAAATATGAAATCAGGTACCTCCAGTCTGACTCATAAAACAGATGCAAATTAAAACTATCAGCTGGCACCTTATTTGTTATGAAAAAACCAACAGTTTCTTTTCCCAGTTTCTTCTGGGAAATGGGCCTCTCACACACTGTGGGTTAGGGATCTGAGGTCAGCTTAGTTGAGTCCTCCGGCTCAGGGTGTCTCCCTAGGGCTGCAGCCGAGGTGTCCTCTAGATCTGCAGTCAACTCAAGGCTGGAAGCGACTGCTCCTAGGCTCATTTCTGTGGCTGTTGGCAGGTCTCAGGTCCTTACAGGCTGCTGACCAGAGGCAATGGTTCCAAGGCCACATGAGGCCTCTTTCTAGGGCTACTCACAATATATGATCATTTGCTTTCCTCAGAGGGAGAGCTGAGAAAGACAGAAGAAGAATAGGAGAGCAGAGGGAAAAGGGGACAGGAGGAGAAAAAAAGTTTTTTATTACCTAACTTTGGAAGTGACATCCCATCACTTTTGCTGCATTCTATTTCTTTGAAATAAATCACTAGATCCCGCCTACACACAGTGGAGGGGATTCACAGGAGGATATGAATACCAGGAATCAAAGATCATTAGGAGCCATTTTAAAAGCTGCCTAATACACCCACTCTCTGAGGTTTTCTTCCTACTTTCCCTACCTGGTAGTTTATTCATTGAAACAGAATTCTTGGTAGTGGTTGATCTGAGGCAAGCACTTCCCTCAAAATCAGTGTTGGCAATTCTGCCTCATTGAGGATGTAAAAAGATTGCCTTGAATATAAAATCAAGTACCCCAGCCTTACTCAGAAAAGAAATGCAAATTAAAACTATCCCAGTTACATATAAAAACAACAACAACAATAACAAACCAGAGAAGCATTCATATGGGTTCAGGTGATGGAGGGTTATCGTAAGGATTTCCAGGGAGGTAGGTCTCACAAACTCTTCTGTCATTGTCTTAGATACAAAAGTAGTCCTAGTAATATTGTGAAAAACCAATCTGTATTGCATGGTTCCTCTGTGCCAGGCACCATTCTACATTGTTTTCATGTATTGATACATTTACTTCTTATTACAACCCTAAGAAGAAAGTGCAATCCTTATCCACACTTTAGAGGTGAGGAAACCAAGGGGCAGCAGAGTGGTGAAGGAATTTGCCAAAGGTCATCTGACTCGGAATGAGTAGAGTCAGGATTTGATCTCTGGTAGTATGTCTCCAGAGCCTGTGCTCCAAACCACCACACAACACTGCTTCTAGGCAGCATGCCTAGGATTTCACGAACTCCTAACTCAGTTTCTCCCTCTGTTTCCCTTTCCTCTACTGTGGCTACAGGTCAGCAGGCAGGTACTCTGACCAATGCTTGTCAGAAGGGAACAAGATAAGACTTGAGACGTTCCTCAGTTACCAAATATTTATAAATGCAATCATAGGCCAGATTCTGGCAGCTCCCTGCTGTGGTGTGTTCAGGACAAAAGTATGCGTCACGGTGTTTTTGTTCCTGAGAGAAGGAAACCTTCTGTAAGCCCTGTGCCATTCCTGAGACACGTTATCAGCTCTTAAATCTTTTCTTGAATTTAGTGGGAAATGTTAAGGACGAGGATTAATCAGTTGGTCTTTCCTTGGTGCAACAAGGTCCTCTGTGTATTTTCAAAGCCAGAGTTCTGAAAAGGGTGGTTTATACTCTCTGCTTCCACATCCTTTGCTCCCAATCCCTCCTCACCCGCCGCCTTCCGGTTTCTGCTCTCTACCCCTTCACTAAAATTGACCTCAATGAAGAAATTCCTGGGGAATTCCTGGTTGACAATACAAGGTGCACTTCCGTGGTGTCACACTTCATTACTCAGCACACTGTGTCACAGCTGACCTCCCTTCGTCCCTTTATTTTTCTTTCTTAGAGAGACATCACCCTCTCTCCTGCTACTCCTATCTCTTTGGCTGCTTTATCTCGGGCTTCCTTGCAGGCATATTTTTTTAGCTTCTTAATTTGAGAGTTCCTTAGGGTACTGTCTTCAATCCTACTTTCATTCTCTCTAAACTTGGTTCCACCAAAATTTCATCCATGGCCACAGAGTTCCAAATCTTTATCCCTCCTAAACCCTTCCTCTTGGGTGTCAGATCTCTTAATCTAAGTGCCTTTTAGCCATGTCCTCTTGGGTGTCCTAAAGAGATTTAAAACATGACATGTCCAAAACTGATCTGCACTGATCATTCTCGCCATTTCTGTGGCACTACCTCCCATCCAAATGGCCAACCCAGAAATTCCAGCCAGACTCATCCTAACCTTGACTTCCTTCACCTTGGCCTCTTGTAACCTCTCCTGTCTATCCCTTCCTCTCTGGGCCCCAGTGTCTTTCTGTTTTGGCATCCAATTCTCTTTCCTGAACTTTTGTAAATGCCTCCACACTGATCTCCCTGATTTATTCTCATCCTTTTCAGTATATTCTTCTCTATATGCTGTCAATTTTTCCCCCATCAACCAATTCTGATTTTATTATTGTTTGAAATGCTTCAATGGCTTCCAACTATTAATAACCAGGCAGATGAATCCTTGATAATATGGTTATCTACCTTTCAGTCTCGTCTCCAACGACACCCTCATTAATACGAAACATTGTGTCTTACTTCCAAGGATGTCCTTGTTTTTATTTGGAATCCCCTCATTCCTCTTCCTTGTGTGTGAGTATGTGGCAAACTCCTACTCATCCGCCGAGTTTTAGCTTAAATACTACCTCCCCTTAGAAGTCCCTAGCAAACATGGGCCGACTGTCTGCTTTGCTTCTGATGCCCCATCCCTCCGCTCATCAGATTGCAGAGTTTATGTTTGACTATTTGACTCCTTAGAGATTTGAACTCAGTGAGGACGGTATATAGCACTAGCAGAATCAAGAAGCTCGTGTGCAGAGAGAGAAAGCAATACACTCAAGCTTCATGCACTAACTGGAAACCATTTTTCTACATTGGTGGGCTGGAAACTGAGAATTCACTGGTCCCTTCTCCAAAGTGCTGTCCACGTTGCACTCTTTTCTTTCCTTTTTAAATTATTTTATTTTCCACGTTGCACTCCTGGCAATCTTTCAACACACACATCAGATCACCTCTCTCACTCCATCTTATGAACACCACATCCTGCTAAAATCCTTCATGGCTTCCTATTACTCCCAGCTTGAAACAAAACAGTACCTCAACATGACCTATACTATTGGGCCATTTCTTCAATGCGTACCCCACATTGTTCCACTGTCAGTGTTGCAGTCATACTGGCCCCTTTCTGGGTTCCTTATACTTGCCTCCCCAACCACACTGCAGGGCTTTCGCATATGCGTCTCTGTCTGGATAAGTCTTTCCATTCTTTTTTCCCCTGGTCCATTCATTCTAACCACCAGTCCTCAGCCCTAGTGATGGCTCCTCAGGGTAACATTCTCATCTTTTGCAGATTAAATTCCTCATGCATCTCTTTTCCATAGTATTTTTCACATTGCATTTGGGTACTTAGCAGTGTGACTTTTTTGTTTATGCCCATGTCCCTAGGGCGGGCTGGTGAGCTCCATGAGGGCGAGAACCATGTTTCTCATGTTCCCTACTGCTTCCCAGTGCCCACATAGTGCTTGGCATAAAGGAGGTACTCAAAAAATACTTGTTGAATAAACAAATGAGTAAGTGAATAAATGAATACCAAGAATAACAGCGTCCTTCCTACTGCTTTACTTTCATCGTCATGCTGTATTTGCATATATTCCATAACAATTTCTCAAAGTATTTTCAGATAAGGATCTCACTTGATATAAACAATTGACTTTAAGAGTACAAAGGTCAGCCCACGCAGGTGACCTACAAGGCTAGTAAGCAACATTGTGGGACCACTACCAAGTCTTACCACTTTTCAGACCAGGGGTCTGGCCATTATGCAACCAAAAGAAAGTCAAAGAAGATAATGTAGAACTTAATAGGGAGAATCTACAAAAAAGACAATGAAAGAGAAATATTCAAGTAAGTTAAAACAAAAACAAAATAAATTTAATTTCAGGCTGATAGAACTTTGGTTCACACATGGGCACAAACACTCTAAATGCTGCATTTTAGCACATATGGTTGAAGAGCATGTCACTCTTGTGGTACAACAGGACTCAGTTAATATTGTCATAATTCTCATTAAAATGTAGATGGTCAATAAATATCTGCTAATAAATTGTTGGTGGGAAAAGCCTATTTCTGGAAACCTTTGGATTCTTTCCTTAATGCAACTTTAATTTTTCTTTCTACAAAAAGGAGAGAAAAAGTTAATCACTTGGCAAGTTAAAAAGGAGCAGGATCCATTAGAAGAGCAATCTCAAACTAAATATTCTGTTAATTTATCTAACATTTTGAAAAGACCTACTATTTAAACACAATTTCTAAATGTTTAATGTTCTAAATGTGTTGTTTTTAAATGACTTAAAATAATTGAATGTATATTAAGTGAATACACGCTTTTAAGTCATTATTTATTTAATAAAAGGACAATTAATTGCTAATTTATATTAACAGTTAATTATTTACTGAGTGTTGATTATACTGCAAGTTCTGTGCCCTTCATGGATAGGGACTTTTATCAGAGCAGTTCTAGAGTCCGTTCAACTCCACTTTTAAAATTCATTTTACATTGAGTTTAGTCTACCCGGTCGCACTTCCTTTTTGGAAAGAAAGTATAAAAATACAGCCTAGACGTGCAAAATTCGCGTACGAGGATCCTAAACCCGTTATCATTTACTAAAGAGAGCACTGGGTAACAGCTGAAAAGTCCCCACAAAGTTGAACTGTTTCACTCGTTTGATGTAACGTATGCAGTCATTAAAATGAATTCCTGCATTTTCCCATATTTCAAGGGAACAAACATTACTTTTGCAATTAGAAAAATACAAGAAATGAAAAACGCGAGACAAAAAAATGCACTTTGCCTGCCCTCTAGGTATTTCCGGAGCTAGGGGCTGTCTGTGGGCTCCGAAGAGTTTTCCGCACCGGAAAACTTGTCTTAGCTAGCAGTCCCGTAAACAGAACGCCCGGCGCGCCCCACGGGTCGGACCGTGGCGTCGCCACCGGTGGCTCAAGTCGCTGTGCTGGATGCAGGGCGCCCCGGGCGGCCAAGCCCAGCCGGCCAGACACGCGCGACTAAGACTACCGTAGCGCGCCTGCGCGCTCAGTCACGTGGTAGGCGCTCCGCGCAAAGCGGGTTAAAAGTCGCGACCGTGGTAAGCCCGCGAACTCCTGACCGGTAGGCACGGTCCTCTCCGTCTCTCTTAAGCTGATTTTGACAGAGGCCACTCTGCTGTAGTTGGGCACCTCCTGACCCCTCCCTGGGACGGACTCAGCTCCGTGCACCGAGCGGAGCCGCCTGGCGCCCTTCCTTGCCGACACTACAGGCGCGCGAAACCTCATTTTTCAACTGACAATGAAACCGTAGCCGCGCAGCACGGCCGCTCCGGGCGAATGGGCGCGAGGACGGGAGGGGATAGGGGAGGAAGGACGGTTGAGCCAATCCCCGCCCCAGATCGCGCCCCTATTGGTGGGCTCCGCAGTTCTGGGCCCGCCCCCTAACGGACCTGTCGCACTGTGACAGGTGGAAAAGCCAGTTCCTGTTGGGTTGGGGGCGGAGTCAGAGATTGCCAGAGCTCCGCCCGGGCTCAAGGGGGTTCCTCCTCCTGCTCCTCTCGGCGGGGCGGGCGGCGGGTGTGAGGGAGAATGTCATTGCCGTTCCGATTCGAGGTGTTGCCTCCGTCTGCTCCTGCTCTTTCTCTGGCGCTCCCGTCCTGTCGGCTTTCGCCGTTGCCGCAGCTTCACTGGGGATACGGATGGCTAGTGGGGCGCTAGGGCCATCCGAGTTGAGAGAGCCGCGGTCGCGGCCGCTGCGGAGGCGTAGACTCCCTACCACCACCTCCACCCCCAGTTCCCCGGCCTCGCGGCGCTGAGGGCGGGAGCGCGCGGCGCTCTTCCCTCCTCCTTTTTCTTCCTCCTCCTTCTCCTCCTCCTCCTCGGGTCCCCGCCCAGCACCCCTCGCACCAGGCGGCGGCGGCGGCGGCGAGGAGCGAGACCCGCCGCCGGGGCACAACATGGCGGAGCCCTCGGCCCCGGAGAGCAAGCACAAGTCGTCCCTCAACTCGTCCCCGTGGAGCGGCCTCATGGCTCTGGGGAACAGCCGGCACGGCCACCACGGGCCCGGGGCCCAGTGCGCGCACAAGGCGGCGGGCGGCGTGGCGTCGCCGAAGCCGGCCCCTGCGGGGCTGTCCGGGGGTCTGTCGCAGCCGGCCGGCTGGCAGTCGCTGCTCTCCTTCACCATCCTTTTTCTGGCCTGGTTGGCCGGCTTCAGCTCGCGCCTCTTCGCCGTCATTCGCTTCGAAAGCATCATTCACGAGTTCGACCCGTGGTGAGTGCCCCGCCGCCCCTCCCCCGCCCGCGGCCCGCGGAGACCCGGGACCCGCGGCTCTCCCCGGACCTGGCCCCGCGCTGCCGCCGAGCCCCGCTCACTCTCTCTCGCAGAGGCGGGCGCACCCCCTCCCCGTGGGCGAAGTTTCCCTCGAGCAGCTCAAGACGAGGCATCGGGGTCCCCGAGTGGGACCTTGACCCCCGGCGGGGCAAGTGCATCGACTCCCAGGAGGGTGAACGAAGCCCCTCGCAGCCGGCTCGGGTCCCAGAGTCCGGCCGGGCCACTCCGGGAGCCGGCAGACTCGTGGCGGACTCCGCGCCTCCCCGCCCGTGGCTATCGCCGCCTTTCATTTTTGCGAGCGCGTGTTCGCTGCTTGGGATGGGATCGGCCAGGGGTTGCCTCGTTGCGGTTGGAGATAAGTCTAGAGGTGCAGCAGCTGTGTCTACTCAGCCTCGCAGTTCACCGTTTCTTCTTTTAGGAAAGGAAAGAACATCCTTGAAAGTGATCTGAAAGCTAGGGAGTCTTATTTATTTAACATTAGATATTTTTTTCAAGAGTGGCTTTTTTCAAGGTCCTTAAGTGAGGCACTCTGCACCTCACTATGCCATAAGTATCTTGGCTTGCTTTTTAGAGCAAAATCGTTACTCCATTGGCTAAACTGTCACACTCTGTATGCCGTGCACAGTATCGGGAAGCATTGCATTAGTTCCTTTATTGGTCTCCGCAGGAAGATTTGTGGGTAAGAGAACAAACTACCACGGTGGTAGGGAGCCCTGTTTGTAATACCGGAGTTGCACATGGTATTGCATTCAGGTTGACTGACTTGAATGTTACAGAAAATTACCCCCTTAAGAGCAATAGCTAATTTAGACACTACATTGGTCTGTGAATTATCTACATAGGAAGATTAATTTTTTTCCAACTTGCCGACCTGAGTTTGTTTATACCTTTTAAACTAACTAAATTCATTTTGTTGACCTCTTACTTGCTAGATCTAACTAAACTTTCGGATATTTATTATTTGAAATACAGAGAAAAAATCTTCTTGAGAGTTACTACATACATAGATAATATTTTGTGGAGTAAGTTACCCATATATCAAAGTACTGGATTGGAGTTCTGTTATGGATAGAAAAATTGGTAATACATCGTGTATTGAATACCAGAGGGGCCCACTTACCAAGAATTCAATTTAGGATAACAGTTAATTAC
Organism: Micronycteris hirsuta; assembly: GCA_004026765.1. Taxonomy (NCBI): domain Eukaryota; kingdom Metazoa; phylum Chordata; class Mammalia; order Chiroptera; family Phyllostomidae; genus Micronycteris; species Micronycteris hirsuta. The sequence goes on along the minus strand of PVJI01004496.1, from coordinate 86,824 downwards.
TGTGACATTCTTCTGTGAAACATTTTAATTCCATTTTAGAAGTTTTGATTTTTTTCCTGTAACTTTTTTTTAAAGCTGTGGAAATACTTTATTATATGTTCGATTACAGAATTAGAAAACAATTTCTATGTTCATTGGAACGACAGAAGAAAATAAATTACTGTGAAGCTTTGTGAACTAGGTGCAGAATTCTTAGTCTTTGCTTTGAAACACCAGATTAGATAAAAATGAAATTGGAACCAGAAAATGAAAACTGCTAGTATTTTACTGAACAGTGTGAAAAGAGAAAGTTCTGTTTTTTCAGATTATAGCAGAAGTGCATGGCTGACCAAACATTAGTGGTAACAAAAATTGTGTGTTTTCAGAGTATCATTCTTACAAACGGAAGGCCTAATATTAATAGTAATGTTGAGGGTAATATTAAGGTTTGCAGGAAAATTCACAGCTGAATGATGAGATGATTTTGTCGTTATTTCCCTTATTTTGAAGGAAGATTAGAAATCTCTCTTGAGTCATCCAAAGATCAGTAATCATGAAAAGTCTTACTAGGTTGCTTTGCAGATAATATTCCTTTTTTTTTTTAAGTATGGCAAGGAATGAAACATTGTTTTCTTTCTCTGGTTTCAAAAATATACTTGAAGGACATAACCCTTTTTTATCCACATGAAAATTTGTTTCACTTCTGTTTTTCTTTGTATAAAAACACATTTCACATTTCAGAAACTTTATCCTTGAGCTAAATATATAATATTGAATTCTAAATCACATACACAAAGCTAAAGGTGTATACTAAAGACCTACTTCATTTAGGTGTCTGCTTACTGATAGTTTTAATATTTACATTTTGTTATATTTCTGATGAAATGTTTATGTTCATAATATTAGATTTCTGGTTGATAGTAAACAGCCCTTTATAATAAAGGAATTGCCCCTAGCCCTTATTGGGAACAGAGATAAACCTAATGTCTAAGTATTATTCAGGTGACTTTAAATGAGAGAATTAGGTTTAAGACAAAAAGAAATCCTGTTTGCTCACTTTTCATATCCTTTAAAGATTTCAGGTATTTAGGCTTCTCGTTCAAAATCCATTGTTGTTGAAAAATTCTAAAGAGAGGGGTTTAGGTATAAATTGCCTGTTGTTTGGATTTTTAAAACAGTTCTCCTACAAAGCAAATAGTACCAAACCTTTGACTGATCTACAGTCTGACATACTAGTGTTATATGCTAGCTTGGGAGTCTCACAGGTTACCATTTTAACATTTAGCAATGGACATGGACCTTTAATAATACTGAAATGTACCTTTCAGGTTCTCTGTCTGCGAACCAGTTTATTCCGGCCTTCCTTGATCCCTTTTTTCATCTCTGTGTTACTGGCTTCATTTCTGAAGTATTTTTAGAGAAAAGTTTACTTTCTCTGTTTATTATTTCTGTAAATTTTACAGTTCTTAAATTGTGTAAGACTCTAGGTAGCTGTTGAAGGTGACTCATTGTCACAAAGTTATACTTGTTTTTTAAACTGTCAGTTTTTAAAAAGAGTAAATCTTACCAGTAATAAGGAGTGGTATATGGTATTGAATATTATGTATTTACTGAATTTTAAAGTACAATGCACATTTTTAGAACTTAGCAACATTATTGGTAATGATTTTCCTGCCACTTCACTTCATTAATTTCCTCCCTTATCAGTTGAGTTGATCAGACATGAGGAAGTAGTTTGAGAATATATTCTCTACTTGTCAAACATTTGGTTGACCACTTAGTTTAGCAGCACCTAATTTTATGTAATTTCCACTTCTTTTTGTTGTAACTGCTATACTTTAACATTATGTTAACCAAGTACCTTTTCCATAACTGCTATCTTGGTGAATTAGGGTCGCTTTCCCACAGAAGCAAAGTAAAATCTCTCTATGTAAGGAGAGCTGCCTTTTCCCTGCCTACACAGGCTGTAGTAGATTCCTTCCAGAGATGGAGAGAGAGAATTCTCTGAGCCTTGAGTTTGGGCTGCAGCTAGCTGCAAAAGGGCAGAAAGCTGCAGCTCGGAGTTGAAACTGGAATGCAATTTTTTATAGACACTGGTATATGTAGGTTAATTAGTACGGAATGTGTTTCCAAAGGAGTGATAAACCTTTGGAACATTAGCTGTTTGTAAGTTGGGGACTACTTCCTGTTCTTTGAGGTTGGCATGTTTTTCTTCACTTTCCAGATGACAAAAAGAGGCTACTGACCTCAGTTCTGAAGAAGACAAAGTGGGTAATAAAACCAGTTTTAGAACAAAGCATCCCCAAATCTTAAAAAGTGTGGAATCATTAGCAACAGCAGTTCAGCTACACTTCAGAACAGGTATACTGTCACTGATTTCATATGAGGTCATTTAAAATTTTTCTAGCCTTGAGCTCTTGAGATCATTTTAACTTACAAGAACATTTAGGCAGGAGCTACAGGGAGTGAGTGCATTGAGATGCTGGATTGGACACGCTCCCATTCAGGGTAAGTGCAGTGGCTCCTATAGATAGTAATCATGGGTTTCATGAGGCATATATAATAAGTCCTGGGTTAGTTAGGATCTGTCAGCAAAGTCTTTGGGATTTTTTCTTTCTTTTTAGGGCTTTCTTGAGGACTAACTTGGGTAAGACTGAATACCCCTTACTGCCATGTGTATTTGCATAAAGGCAGCATTGGTTGTAGATCAAGCATGAGAAACTCAAAGAATTAGGTTTTAGGCTCTGACCCAGTTGTTACGAACTATGGGGAAATTTACTGGCCTGACTTTACTTAATCTGTCTCTGATCTGTATGCGCTCAGTAAGTTTTGAATGCTTTCTAATATGAGAAAGTGTTAAAAGTTCTTTTTGTTGTAACAGCTTAGTATCCATCAGTGCATACTTGTGGGCAAACATAATAGAAAGATTATTATTTTTGAGTGACCAAATCATTTTTTTCTCAATTTGTGAAAGCTTAATGCTTTTAGAGAGAGACAATACTGCAGTTAACCTGAATTACAAAGTTTATAAAGTAGTGCACAGTGCAACATATCTACATATTTCAAAATTGTTATATTATGAAAATTTTCATACATACTAAAAAGTTGAAAGAATTTTATAGTGAACACTCATACTCAACACCTAGATTCTACATTTAATGTTTTACTTCATCGTCTTTCCATCTGTGCATTACTGGTTTTAAACCTTGCTTATAGGTTCATGCAAAATAAAAAATGTTATCTTTGTTCCCTAACTCCATGCTAAAGAGGATCTCTTATTTTTGGATAGCATTTATTTTCTATAGTACTTGAGCATAATGGGTATAAATACTCTTCCTACATGCTCCTCAGTTGGACAGCAGATTGGAATCAGATTTAGTCATTCTGGGTTTTGGTTAGTAACTTACCTGAGTACATCATTAGTTGAATAATATGACTTTGCTGAATTTGATGTTTGAGGAGAAACTCAGGAGTTGTTAGAAGGGTATTTGTGATGGTTTTATTAGACTTAATTGATGTGGAATTCCTAAATTCTTTTGAATTATTCGAAGCTTTTTATTGGTCAGCCTGTTGCTTACTCTGTCGTCTTATTTATGTTCTTTCTTTGCCATGTTTTATCCAGATGTAATACTTAATTTAGTTTTATGTATGATTGCAAAAGTGGCTTCCTGTGACAGTTCCTACAATGAATAGGAAAAAAGGAAAAACTATTTTCCAGTAATATAGGAATCACAGATCTAATACATGGACCAAATTAATACATTGAAAGGGAAAGAAATGTAAATGGTTACTCTATCTTCACTCCTTTATTTGAGTTACCTGATTCTGGTGGTTAGTTTTTGTTCTTAAGCCACTTGCTCTTTTCTGAGGTTTCTGTGTCCTCACTTTACCATGAATAATTTCCAAGGATTTAAAAATTTATATAGGAAGTGGCAATACTATAGAATTTGGGGGGTGGGGTGGGTAGGAGTATGTTAGTTAAGAATAAGGGTTAGAAGAGGCTCTTACATTTTAGGTAAATGTAGGTTACTGGCATTTGTTTGCCAGGAAACCTAACCACTATTTGGAATTCTGTGTCTTTGGAAAAATGCTTTCATAGCTTAAGAAGAAACACAACTACACATATTTTGGAATATTACCTGTATATAAGTTGGTGAATGCCTCTATGTCAGCCAAGTTTGTACTATTCTTAAATAAATGAATTTCTAAAGAATTGTAACTGGTACCCTAATATCATCTGTGACCATCCGTGATTCTTTCTGTGGAACTTAGTGTTGTAGGATAACTTTAATAAATGGTGTAAATGGTAGTAAACACGCAGTTTTTACAGTGTCTTACAACTTGATTTAGATCTCAGAATTGAGATTGGGTAACATCTATCTATAAATAAAAGATATTTCAATTTGGTATTCCCCACAAGAATTGAATAATACATGTCTGCTTATGTCCTTTTTACTGCATCCCCTGCCTCCAAGGCCAACTTAAATGAAAGTGTCCTTCATTTAATTTGTTTTTTAATCAGCTGCCCTGATTCTTAACATATTGGCCTATCAAAATGCCTGGGCACAATCTGTGTTCTAGCTAAGCTCACTAGCTTGGTGATGACTAATTACTTTGCTTTAATGTAGGAAAGAGAAGAGTTGGTGATGGCTTGAAGTTTTTAAATCTAGATAACTAGGGAATTTTCAGAGATAACAATTTTAAGAGAATAGCTGAATGAGAGGTAAAGGCAATTTAATCCAACTGAATATTTACATTTAAATTTATTTTGTTTGTACGAAGTTCATATTAATGAAGTTGGAAGTATTAAGCCATTCCACTAAAGGGTGGAAGCTAAATTTTAGAGTAGACCCTGAATTCTTTAGCCTAACAGACTTTTAGAGTACTTACACATTGGCTTGGCTTGTTTTCTGGGCAAAGAAGCCGACTATGAGAGGGGTGAAGTACTTTTTCTAAGGTGGTGCAGTTGTAGCTTGGCTAGATTGTTTTCTGTTTTCTTTACAACTGTGTTTGCATTGGAGGGAGTTTTATGAGTAGTCGTTTGAAGCCATTATTTCAGAAGATGAGGGGAAGTTAGTTTCTACCATAGCATTGGAAATGTTGGCAATTCAAGTTTAGCTGTTAGAGCAGCTTTGAGTCAAATTTGACATCTTTTAGAATTAGTGATTTAAAAAATTGTGTTCATCAGTTACCTGTAATTTCCATAAGTTAATAGTTCTCATAGTTTAAGTTCTCAGACTTTAAGTTTTGGCCTTTTCCCCTTCATTCCTGTCTAAAGGGAAATATTGCATAAAGACATAAAGAAATTTTGTTTATATTGGTGAAGTGTTGATAATTAGTTGATAATGAAGTTGATAATGTTTCCTTTGGGGTTTCCTTTTAATTTTGCTTCATGCCTTACAGGTTTGTTAGCTAGTCTCAGGCAGTAAAATATATTTCTTCACAGTACTGTGTTCTTTATTGAAGTCTAGCAATATGCATCTAGTGTGCGTAGGTATACATAGTATAATTGACATATAATATTATGTTAGTTTCAGGTGTATGATATAATGACACAATATTTGTATACATTTCAAAATGAATACAATTAGTCTAGTTAATATTCGTCACTGTACATAGTTACAAAAATTTCTTGTAAGAACTTTTAAGATCTTCTCTTTTAGTACCTTATGCTTATTTTTCAAACACCAGTAACTCCTGTAAAAAAAAAAGTGCCGTCTACCTTATTTAAGGTTTAATTATTAAAATAAACTATTATAACATCTTGTGTAATCCACAGCAAAAACAATGGAGCACTCTTGTAGTTTTTTGAGATATTCTTTGAAAATCCCTTAAATGTTTACATAAGTTTACATAAGCAAGGGATGTGTTCTGCAAAGGCTCTTACTATCTGCGAGAAGGTGTTTCATTTCAGTGTTTAAGTCATTTTTATGGTGAAATGACACACTATGAAAAGAATATAAGCCAATTTACAGTGTAGTGACTAATTATAAAATAAAAACCCATGTGATAATCACCAAGATCAAGAAATAGAGCATTGCTACCAACTCAAAAGCCTTTTTCATTCCCCCTCCCCACTTTTATAGTAATTACATCCTTACTTTTCCTCATAGGTGGTATAATTCTTTTTGAATCCCTAAATAACATAGTGTTGCTTATATTAAAATTTTAAATAAACATACTTGTGGTTTCTGTGTCTTGCTGTTTTTTGCTCAGCGTTGCTTTAAATGTTGATCTTCACTGATCAAAGGGTTGCTGAAAGTGTGTGGATAATAAAGTTATGCAATAATTTGATCAACCAGGCTGATTTCGAGCTCTTTTGCAGCAGGAAGTACCTAGAAAAGGGAAGGCATTCATCTCTTCGTTGGAGATCAAAAATTATTTCAAGATCGAATTCTTGAGCTGGAGCCAGCCTTGTCTCTAGACAATCTTGACAACTTTTTTAAAGGTACTAACTGCCTGGGTAGATGCAGTCTTACAATTGACAGTGAGACTACCAGGAAGAGTGAGCAGGGGAGGACACATCATTGTCTTTCAAGAGACTAAAAAATAATCAAGTAACCACATAAATGCAAAGTTATTGGTCTTTAAATTAACTATTTTTGCAACTGTTGTTCATTTTAAAGTATGTGTATTAAAATTTACATAAGGCAAGGAATGGTTGTACTTCTTAAAAGGAAGGAAGGAAGGGGTCTTTTTTCTTGAAAGAAAGAAGTGGTAGTTTTTTCTAGAAATAAAGAAAAAGGGAAAGAAAGACAAAATGTTGGAAGGGGATGTAAACTGAAGGAGTTTAGGAAAACCCTGAGAATAGACTGTTCAATGTATTGAAATATTGATATTTTTGTAGAGGATTGATGGCCCTGGGTTGTGCGTAATTTTAACTGTGTAGCTCTTGTGGGGTCTTGAATAGCTTGTACTTCTCTTACATTGTTTTCTGTGGTGTTTCCGTCTTCCAGTCTTCCTGGCTGCCACCTTTATTTTTTCCCCAATTTTTGTTTTCTTTATTGATTTAGTACTATCTTGATCTTTAGAATAATGGAAGAAGTATGATAAGATTTTTCCAGAAACAGTCTTCAGGGGTAAGTTTTATTCAAGGAAAGGTAAAGCAAAGGTCATGGATTTTTATATAGGAACTTGAAATCTGTGGTGTGTGCAAATTTCGCATTATGTGTTAACAAGTGATTAAGTATATTGGAAACATGATTCCAGCTTACAGGCTTTTTTTTCTTCTTTTTTCTAAAGACATGTTGCACCAAATCTTAAGACAAAGGACACTGGACATCAAGAAAGAGGTCCACCCCAGTCTTTACAATCTAGTGCAATTATTTTTCTTCTTGTGTGTACTCTGCTAACAAGCTTTTTTAAAATTAGAAAATAGTTTTGCAGACAAACTTGAATGCTCTCTAATGCATTTCTGCTTATTGGTCAGAATGATCTTGACCCAATTCAGGGTTTTTTTCCTGCTGTGCATTAGTGTGGAACCCATGCTACAGTACTTAAATGGATAGCAGTTGATTTCTTTTGTGAATAGAAGACTGTTACCATAGTTAATTCATTGTTAGTTGAAAATTTAAACCATGTATCTCATAAGAAAGGTATACATACTTATTACCCATTCTCCCCCAAATCCCATGTAATACATGCCAGAGAGAAATATAAATGACTTTGAGTTAGGTTCTATTTGGATAATGGTCCAACTTAATGATTTAAGCTATTTTAATCCCTCTGGTATTCCTCTTATATGAATTCCCCAAGGAAGTCGAGATTCTTTTGTTAAATGTATTAACTGTTAGAAAACATGCCAGGCATACTCCTTTCAGAAATAACAATCTAGTGTAGTTTAGCTGCCTTACATTTGAGAGTTATACATACTGGTTTTATTAATCCCAATATAAAGTCATTTAAATTTTGTTCAGAACTGTTCACGTAACAACTAAAATAGGCCAGAGCCATTTTGAAGAAGATTTTAACACTTGTAATGTAAAAACACTCAAAGAGACTTGTTACTTGTTCTTTGCCTAAATGAGCAAGATACTGTTAAGGCGATATTGATGCTCATTTCCCCCCTCTAGTAATGATAATAATAATATTGATAACTTAATTGTTCTCATTATAGACAGACTAACTTGATCTTTTATGGTAAGGACATCTTTTCGTTTTTTTAATGTTTTATTGATTATGCTATTACAGTTGTCCCATTTCCCCCCTTATTCCACTCCACCTTACACAACCCCTCCCACCCACATTCCCCCCTTTAGTTCTTGACCATGGGTTGTACATATAAATTCTGTAGCTTCTGCATTTCCTATACTATTCTTAACCTCCCCGTATCTATTTTTAACCTGCCATTTATGCTACTTATTCTCTATACCTTTTCCTCCTCTCTCCCTGTCCCACTCCCCTGCTGATAACACTCCACATGATCTCTATTTCTGGGATTCTGTTCCTGTTCTAGTTTGCTTAGTTTGCTTTTGTTTTTATTTTTGTTTTGGGTATGATTGTTAATAACTGTGAGTTTGTTGTCATTTTGCTGTTCATATTTTTGATCTTCTTTTTCTTAAATAAGTCCCATTAACATTTCATATAATAATGGCTTGGTGATGATGAATTCCTTGAACTTGACCTTATCTGGGAAGCACTTTATCTGTCCTTCCATTCTAAATGATAGCTTTGCTGAATAGAGTAATCTTGGATCTAGGTCCTTGCCTTTCATGACTTGGAATACTTCTTTCCAGCCCCTTCTTGCCTGCAAAGTTTCTTTTGAGAAATCAGCTGACAGTCTTATGGGAATTCCTTTGTAGGTAACTGTCTCCTTTCCTCTTGCTGCTTTTAAGATTCTCTCCTTATCTTTAATCTTGGGTAATGTAAGTAGGATGTGCCTTGGTGTGTGCTTCCTTGGGTCCAACTTCTTTGGGACTCTGAGCTTCCTGGACTTCCTGAAAGTCTGTTTCCTTTGCCGGATTAGGGAAGTTCTCCTTCATTATGTTTTCAAGTAAGTTTTCAATATCTTGCTCTTCCTATTCTCCTTCTGGCACCCCTGTGATTCAGATGTTGGAACGTTTAAAGATGTCCTGGAGGTTCCTAAGCCTCTCCTGATACTTTGAATTCTTGTTTCTTCATTCTGTTCTGGTTGAATGTTTATTTTTTCCTTCTGGTCCACAGTGTTGATTTGAGTCTTGGTTTCCTTCCCATCACTGTTGGTTCCCTGTACATTTTCCTTTATTTCACTTAGCATAGCCTTCAGTTTTTCCTCTAATTTGCGACCATATTTAACCAATTCTGCGAGCACCCTGATTACCAGTGTTTTGAACTGTGCATATGATAGGTTGGCTATCTCTTCGTTGCTTAGTTGTATTTTTTTCTGGAGCTTTGATCTGTTCTTTCATTTGGGCCATATTTTTTGTCTCCGCGAACCTGTTATGTAGTAAGGGGCGGAGCCTTAGGTGTTCACCAGGGTGGGGCCACCCACGTTGCTGTGTTGTGACACTGTATTTGGGGGGAGGGGTCCAAGAGGGAGTAGTGCCACTTGCTCCCCTCTCTGTGGGTTTTCAAGCACTTCCCCTGCTACCCACAAGCAAATTGGGCCCTTCTGGTGCTGATTCCCAGGTAGGTGGGTTTGTGTACATTCTAGGACCCTGTGGGTCTCTCCAACGAACTCTCCTGTGAGGCTGGGAGTTTCTCCTGCCGCCGCCTCAGCCGCCACTGGTGTTTTCAGTCAGAGGTTTGAGGCTTTATTTCCCCCGTACTGGGACCCTCGGTTACTTGGTTTGTCTTGCTCCCCAGTTGTTCCTCCTGTTTTATCTGCACACAAATGTGGGACCACCCATTCCGCCAGCTGCTGCCTTGCCCACCCCACTTCTCCAGCTGCCGCCTTGCCTCTAGTCCTCTCCACCCGGCTGCCCATCTCCACCCCTCCTACCTTGGTCTGGATGAATGATTGTTCAACTCTGTGGTTGTTGGACTTCCATACAGTTAAATTTCTGGTAGTTCTGGTTGTTTTTTGTTTTTAAATTTGTTGTTGTCCTTTTGATTGTGCAGGGAGGAACAGTGTATGTACCTATGCCTCCATCTTGGCCAGGAGTCAGAACATCTTTTCTAATCTTTCTAGAATATTTATCCCTATACTGTATTGGGAACATAGTGAGTGTTCAACTTATATTAACACAAATCCTTTATCCTTAATGATAACTACATTTTATGTTTTGGCAATGGTAATAGTACAGGAATTCCTGATTCTGTTAACAACTTGATTAACCTTGGATTTGTTGTAATATTGTGATTTATAATAAGAAATATCTGTTTGGTCTTTATCTCTGTTTCTTGTACGCAGCTCCTAAACCCCTAAGTGATTGTATGTGTGCAGGTTTTTTGTTATGTTCATGAGGTGATTGGAAAGCCTCTAGGTAATCTAAGGATAGGGGCTGGTTGCTAGTGGAGCCAGCCTTGTGATTAGAGGGTTGGAACTGTAAGCTCTACCCCCTGACCTTCTAGGAGTAGAGTAAGACTGGGAGTTAAATCACCGGTGGTCAGTAATTTTAATCAATCGTGCCTTTAATGGAACCTCCATAAAAACTCAAAAGGACTGAGTTCATAGAGCTTTCAGATTGAACATTTAGAGATTTGGGAAGAGTGGTATGGAACCCCCACATCCCTTCCCACATACCTTGCCCTATGCATCTTTTCCTTCTGCCTGTTCTGAGTTTTATGCTTTTATAATAAATGCGTGATCTAGTAAGTAAAATGTTTCTCTGAGTTCTGTGAAATGCTCTAGCAAATTAGTCAAACCCAAAGGAGAGGGTTGTTGGAATATAGCCTTTGGATTAGAGGTGCTGGTAACAACTTCAGTTGGTGTCTGAAGTTGGTGTGGGTGGGGTGTCAGTCTTGTAGGACTGAGCCCTTAACCTGTGGGATCTGATATTATCTCCAGGTAGATAGTTTCAGAATTGAGTTGAATTGAAGGACACTTGGCTGGTATTGGTGTCTTGAGAATTACTTGGTATGAACCACCCTCTCTCCGTCCCCACCCAATATACACACACCTTTTAGTAGTGAACGTCACAATCTCTCTTTCAATTAAGTTCTCATTTTAATCTTATAGAAGGAAAGAGTTGACGAAGTAATTTGTGTGTGTCCGTGATTATTGTTAGCAGTTGGGAGATGGCTGGCTGGTTGGATAACTTAGGAAGTACCTTAATGGAGGGTGATTTTTGTTCTATGAATATTTCTTCCAAGTACAAGTAACTCTTAGGGAGTTCTGTCTCAAGTTTTAACTGACTAGTTAAGGAACCTTAAATAAGAAAAGAGAGTGGTTAATATCTAAAAAAATATGAAAAAAGTTTCAGTGCTGTTAACTTTTGAGATAGATAAAAAGACAGATGGCAGCAGTAAAAGTAAATTTCTAAGCTGGCATTTTGTTTGAACTTGTTTAATCCATCTTGATGTGGAGGAAGAGTAAGAATAGAAATTAGTCATTGTATATACAGGCATTAGAATATGCTAAATTAATGAAAATGATGAGTTTGGGTGGAGTTAGATTAATGATCCATTTGGTTTCTTGGCTCTTGATTTAACTTCATGATTATAGGTAATTCATATGGAAATTAAGCAACACTTTAGGAAGACATCACAGTTCTGATCTCATTTAAACTTTCTTATGAGAGGTTAAAGTATACTAAATAAAAATACTCATTGGGGATGAAGTAAGTTTTTTGTCTGTATTAAAGTGTTTCTGCAATGGAAACATTTTTGTGTCTAATTACTGGGATGGTCATTGAATATTGTAGGTCTTAAGAATTAAATAAGCCAAGACATGAAGTCTTCATCTTCATTTGTTCTACTTGAACTCTAACAAAATGACTGGTCAGCTCTTTAGTTAATGCTATTATTCCATGTAGTAACAGTATTCCTGTGTGTTCCAAATCTGATATGCTATAATGATCAGTTTTAGATGTTTTGCTTAAAAATGATGTGTGCTTTATAAGCAAAATATTTATCAATGTTCCTTTTAAAAAATATGTTACAGTGAGCAGGGTTTGTTGAATATATTGACAATTATAACATTGTATGGGTTAATTTTAAAAATTTAATAAAGGTGTTTTATGGAAATTTAATTTCAAAACTAAAATTATTTTTACTCTAGACTATAACTGAAGAAAACTTTTATTTTAATATGCTAACCAGCTTCCTGGCATTTGAAGAACAAGATAATGAAACAATGTGGTTGATGAAATGAATCTAATCTTAAAATTATGTAAAGACCAGTCATTTGTTTAAAGTAGAAGAATGAGCTTGAGGAGCAACTAATATCTTTTTAAATAAAGCTGTTTTTTGAAGGTTGTTAAAATGAGCCAGTCTCTTCATTAGAAAGGGAGATATTTTCTCCTGTTAAGATACTTTACTTTTGGTTGTAAAAATAATTTACCACATTTTAATAGTGTCTAATATAAACAGCATTTAAAACAAAAGAAAATGTTTTCTTTTTGAAGTAAAAATCATTCTAGACTTCTAAAAGTTTGTGTTATAACTTCGATATGAGTCGCAACATAATATAAATTATACAAAATAAAATTTCAATAAATCAAGCTATATTGAAAATTCTGGTTGCATATAAAATTTATAAACCCATATATGTAATTATGAACATAATGATAAACACCTGAGAAACCCCTACCCAGCTCTAGAACTAGAATATTACCGATTTTACATCTATTTAAGTTCCTTCTCTAGTGTATTCTTCTGGTTTTCCATTTAGCACTAGGAATCATTGTCCTGAGTTGAACATTTCCTTTGCCATATTAAAAACAAAAACCTCATGTATATTGCTAAGCTTTGCTTTGGAGCTTTATAAAATAGTATTATCTTCTTGTAATCTTTGGCTTACATTTATACATTTGCTAGTCGATGGACATTTGGGTTTCCATTGTTTCAAAATGCTACTATGATACATATATGTGCATGTTTGCTAAGGTATATACCTGGTAATTTTGTCATAATATGTTTCAGTTTTTATAAAAATACAGTACACCACTCAAATTTAATGAAAAAACAGTATTTCCTTACTTCACAATTCTGTGGATTTATTGGGAGGTTCTGCTTCATGGTGCCATCTGCGGTGCTGGGATGATTGCAGTCATCTGGAGGCTCAACAGGCTACAGTCAGCTGGGGTAGAATGGCTGGGATGCTAGACAGTTTAGACTCCAGAGTAATCTGGAATCCTGAGTGGAAGCTCAGCTGAGGCTTTTGGCTCCTGCTGGTGGCTGCCTGGGCTGCCTCACAGCAGTGTGGCTGAGTTCAAAGAAAGCAATCCACCAGAGAGGAAGCTGCCAGACCAGTTAAAGACTAGGCTTGGTCACTTACACTGTTTTATTGTTCAACATAGACACAGGTATATCTCACAGGTACAGGAGAAGATGCATGTACAGGTAAGGGCAGAATTGTTTAGGGCCAGTCTTTGGAGACTGGCAACCACAGTGTGTTTATCATTTTTTTTTAAAGATTTTTTAAAATTTATTTTTAGAGAAGAAGGGAGGGAGAAAGAAAGGGAGAAAAGCATCAGTGTGTAAGACAAACATCAGTCAGTTGCCTCTTCCATGCCCCCAAATGGGGGCCTGGCCTGCAACCCAGGCATGTGCCCAAACAGGGAATTGAACCAGCGACCCTTTGGTTTGCAGGCTGGTGCTCAATCTACTGAGCCACATCACATCAGCCAGGGCTGTTTATCATTTTTATTTCCTCTTCTGTGAAATACCTTTTCATTTCTTTGGTTAGTTATTTTATTGAGTTGTTTTGGATTTTTTGAGGGAGGGGAGACTAAGTCTGGATTAAATTTGTTGCAAATCTTAATGCCTTTTGTGGTTTATTGGTCCTTAAGCAATCTTAAGAGATATTATGCCCATTTTACAAATGAGAGATGTACTGCTAAGTATGTTAGGAGATAGGCTTTGAGGTCAGCCTCAGGTGGTATTCTTCGTATAAAGAATAGCATATGTACACATGTACAGTTTTGAAATATTGGGTTGGCCGCCAAAGTCCGTTACATTTTTTCTGTAAAATAAAAGACACATTTTTCATTTTTGCCAATAAATTTATTGATTTGGGTATTTTCAGTATGTCAGCTATCTTCAGCTATTGACTTCTAGTGGGTAGAGGCCAGGGGTGTGGCTAAACATCTTCTAATGCTTAAGAGAGCCCTACCACAAAGAATTATTTAGTCAAAATGTCAGTAGTACCAAGAAACTTCGCAGAGCACTTTTGACACATTCTGTCAGTCACAGCACCTTCTCCATACACTGAACAAATCTTTTTTTTTCCATTGCGATTGAGTTTTTATATTCCTTGAACTGATAAAAACATCTCAACATAAAAAATGTTGCATATTTTCTTCCATATTCAATATTAAAATGCACAAAAATTCACCAGTTTTGATTTTTTTTAAATGCAGGGCTGATATAACAGCTGTAACAATAAAATGTAACATTTATTTTGAATGAAGTTAAAAACAACTAAGCACTACCAGATCCATCATAAGGAAAAAAGTAACAGACTTTTTGGCCTACCCAACAGCATGATGCCTCCATCAGTGTACTCATTACATCCCTCCCCCTCCAAAAGATTGAGGCTCAGAAAAATTTACAAATAATTTTTATTCATTTGTGGTCCATTATAACATTTTAGATGAAGTGACTTTTGTTATGAGGAATCTCAGGCCAGGTGACTTGCCCAGAGTGACAGAACTAGAATCAGTACATTCAACTTCAAGTTCTTTCTCGTCTTACCTGTCTTCCGCATTCCTCAGTATTTTTTCCTCTAACTTATTCAGTTGGATTAGTCAGGAGCTGCCAGCCCATTGCAAACACTTGTGTTTTTGGTAGCCAAACTAGATTTGGTAGTCATTTCTCCCACTTTGAGGGTATGATGGAATTAAGAAGAGTAGAAAGGAATTGACTGATTTTCTTGACTGGCCCTACCTCCAGACTTTATCGTGGAAATCAAGGTTCTTAAGTGTTGTTGTCAAAATAGTTTTTATAAAATTATAATAGAAGCCAGAGATTCACAGTTAATACTCAAATATTTGCCGTAGGTAGTTTAAAAAGAACACTGTAGGCATGCAGCTGAATTGCCTTAAAACTGAAAAGGCCACAGAGCAATTCTGAATTCCACGAGACTTTGAATTAAATTGAACAATTTGCCTGAACAAACACAAAATATGCAGAAATAAACTTAGACACTTCTTCCCAACCCTCATTTAGGAAGATTGTTCTGTGTAAGTATAGTTTCTGATCATTACAATTCTATATACTGAAGACAGACATCTCAGTACATCTCTCCAGTATAGAAGCAACACTTCATGCAGCTTGACTTACTTTCATGTCATCAGATTTCTTGGATCTAAGATTCAAAGGCAGAAATGAAAGTGATAATAGTACTTATTGGAGGGATTCTTTGACATGTAGTGGAATATAAACATCTTTAGACTTTGACGAGGAATCTTTTCCACCAGTGATAAGAACCATTGCATGACTGATCTCATTCATTTTTATTCTTTCCTGTCCCAGATTCTTCCACTTTCTGTGTCATTCATGAAAATTACCCTTCGTCAAGAAGTAAACTAAAGTATAATATTTGTTACAAGGTTGATGCAGTGTTACCATGATAAAACACAGGAGTCAAGTAATTTGGCAAAAAGGATAATGGCGGATTCTACCAGGTTGAGTATAGTATATAACACCATTTGTAAAATCGAGGGGAAAAATTAAGTCCATTTAAAATCCAATAAATGCATCGTAACATTTGTCATTTTCAGAATAAACACATTTTAAAAGAGTACCAAAAACATGCTACTCTGAGTTTAATACATGTTATTTTATAGAAATTACTTATTTTATAAAATTACTTTAGATATGTGAGGGATACTAAAGCTTTCACATAGTTCAGTATTTCACATCGTCTTGCTTTGAACCCCTTTTAAAAGTGGAGAGGAAACTAACTCATTCTCTTTATTTTCATTCTTAACTCCTTGTGTTTTTACTGATACTTTTCTCTTTGAAAGTAGAGTGATAAAAACTAGGTAAATTGAATCACTTTTGGTTTCTCTGAAATATACATGATCTGGCAGAAGGAAGGCCTGCTTGAGTGTGGTTGGTAGGGTAATAATATGGGTATAATCATTTGTAGTTTTAATTTGAACATTTTACCTAAAATGTCATTAGCTGTACTTGAATGTGATATTGTTATGTTACAGAATTACATGCTTACGATTTTGTAATAAGGGGGCATTATTTGTGCTGGACCCTATAGAATGAACTTCATGCCTAGAAGAGAGCACAGATATTATTTGTTATGGTGATTGCCAAAGCTTGTTCTGCAGAACACATGTCCTAGGACTTGTAGTTCAAAACAGAATAACTTATAATTTAAATTTGGAAAAAAACTGCTTACCCCATCCACTTATTTTTATACCGCATATTAATTAACATCTTTTAACATAAAGCCAGGAAGTTCTCAAATACAATATTAATTTTATTTAACTTATTGTTTACCATATTTAATTTAGGAATCACTATAGGATGTTTTTAGTGTTTCATGCAATGCAACTTGGGAAAAACTAATTTAGTTGCTTTACTTGATAGATGAGAGTGTGTGATCATTTATACCATTCCTCCCATTTATTTTGGTGACTGAATATTTTAACACTCAGCTCTTCATACCTAGTACTATGTCAGATTTTAACATTGCTATGTAACTTATGCATGTGCCTCCTGCAAGTCTTAAAATGTCCAGAGAAGCCTATATACACTGCTTGTTTTGAGTGATTGTTAATTTTTAGTTTATCCCTTGCTGTCCCCTTTACCCCCGAATGTTGGTCATTTCTCTCTTGAGCCAAACAATTCTGGTTTTTTAATCATAGCAAATTATGGGATATTATTACTATATAATAATTGAACATTATTAATATATATAATGCTCTTTAGTTGGAAATCTTATTTCTGTAGTATGTGAATGTGTCCTGATTTAAATACACATATCATAATACATATTTATATAATGCTTGTCAGTTAAAAATCTTATTTATATAATTATTCTGTAACGCCAATAAGTTAGATATAATCTAATAATAAGTAAATGTAAGTATATTTATATGTAACATTTTTGGGGAGATCTTGTTTCTATAACATATGAATGTGTACCTGACTTCAATATGTATACACACGTGTATGTGCTATGTAGCGAGAAGGAATACATGCAAGTATGTATATCTGTCTCTTTTGCCTAGGATTTTTAGATTTCAGTCTGTGTTGGATTTGACTGAGCAAATAGTTTTAAATTATCAACTACATTATTTTATATGTGATCCTAGAATTTTTTTTGACTGGCACTGAGACACTTATATGAACCTCTTATTTTGATGTAATTTTTTGGTACTAGTTTTTCATTGTTGTTTCCTTTTTTCCTATAGTTTAAGTGTCCTTTATAAAACAGAAGAGGCTCTCCTTTTTTAAATGGATACTTGTAGAAATTGATAGCTTTCATTTCCAGTTAAGGCAAAAGTTAAGAGATAGGAATAAAATAAGGATATTGTTTTCAATTAATATGTATTTGGAAGTTTTTCTCTGTGTTCTTATTAATTCTAATGTCTTTTAGTTTATAATGCATCTCACCTTAAGTGGGAGGTAGAGAGAAGCTCCAAGAAGTCTGCAGGATGTTTTGAGCCTTTGAATAACATACCTTGGTTTTTTTTCATGTGTTGCTCTGCAGTGGACTGTAAACAGGTAGTTTGTCAGTCTCATACATACAGCCTGCTCTTTGCTTATGAAAGATCTTGAATCAGAATGTCCCATCCATCACTGTAAGAATAGGGAGGTTAGTGAGAGTAGTCTTTAACACCCAGTTGGAATTGCTTGTACATAAATGAGTATTGGTAATTTGGTGGCATGGTACTAGTTAATAAATGTATTTGTGGGTCTTTACAGACTTTAGAATTGACCTAGTAAAAATAAAACAATAAAATGACTTCTGCCCTGGCTGACGTAGCTCAGTGGATTGAGTGCTGGCTGCAAACCAAAGGGTCACAGGTTCGAGTCCCAGTCAGGGCACATGCCTGGGTTGCGGGCCAGGTCCCCAGTGGGGGCCATGTGAGAGGCAATCACACATTGATGTTTCTCTCTCTCCTTCTCCCTCCCTTCCCCTCTTTAAAAATAAAGTAAATAAAATATTCAGACAAACAAACAATAAAATGACTTCTTATTCTGTATCATTAGTAATCTTTTGAAATTTTATCATTTTGTTACTTAAAAATAGATATGAACCTCTGTCATACCTGGCTTAAATATATCATCACATAGGAGTTTCCATAGTTTAAGTTATAAAACTAGCTTTGTGTTTAATATGGTTATTTAGACAGTGTTCATGTGTATCATGTGGCAGGCTTGGATTTAGATTGTTAGTTTTAGTAGTCTTAGTAAAGTGCGTTTCTTTCTGCTTGGTATACTTACTTAGTTAGTATATTAGTCTGTTTTTGATCCTGCCACTAGATGGCAGGAATAATAAAAGGTAGATTGAAATGCCAACTTCAGCTTGTGGTCCTTAGCTGCTTTGCACTTCACCTCCGTATGGTATGAAGTATGCCAACGAATGGGACTTCCGTAGATCTGGTACCTTGTGTAGCCGGAGAGTACCCAGTGAGAACGTAAAGGAGAAGAGCAGGAACAAAGAAGAAAACTTTTAATCCTGGATGTAATCATTGGTGTTGTAACACTTCGCTTTTTATTTTCTCTCTGTGGAATTTTATTTCTTTCCTTTATTTCTTAATTTTCTTATATTGGCATCCATACTAATTTCTGTTGATGGCACTAGTTGCCTTTTCATTTACGAGGTGAATTATAACCTGGCCAATTTTATAAGATCTTCTAACACTATACTTTGCAAACAAACTCTTGAGAGTTATAATCAACTATATAAATCTTTTTACAGAATTAATTATTTTTTAAAGAGGCTGTCTGCTCATAGCCTTCAAAGAATTGAGTGGTAGACAGAGGCTAGGATGGGATGATATAGCTCCCATGATAATGTTACATTGTGTAAGAAGTTTGTCTTACTAGTGGACTTTTACCAGTCTCCCCTTGCTAGAAGTATAAAATAAGCAATAAGAAATTTTATTGTTTTATTGTTGTTAAATAAACATGGATCTGAATCTCTCTAATGTTGTAGAAGTCCTTGTCAGGTGACTGTGGGCAGCTTCTATGAGCCTCCAACCAGCAGCCAACATCAAGGAGGGAGATTGTACCAGTAACCTTGGAAGTAAATTATTTCCCTAATTCAGTCATCAAATGGGAACCCAACCCTGGTGACAACTTGATTGTAGTCATGATTGTAGTAAGCAGGGGATCCAGTTAAACTTCACCTGGACTTCCTGACTCATAAAAACCATGAGATAATGAGTGTAGGTTGTCTGAAGCCATTGAGTTTGCTGTAATTTGTTTTGCAGCAATAGAAAATTAACATACATACCTTTGATAAACCTTTTCCATGTCTGAATGGCATCTGTTTGCCAGGTGCTGTGCATATAGTGGTGTGAACCCAAATACATAGGATTCTAGTCTTAGAACTTGGGAGATAGATTTGGAGCAATTAAGAATGACAAGTGCCGTGAAAGCACATGACACCATGAGAGCATCTAACAGAGACCTATATACAAATATGTTTTTTAAGACTTAATCGACTTTTTAAAACTTCTTAGGTTGTTTTCTCATTTCTTTTTTTAAAGCATATTTTTGCCATCACAAAACTTGATCTAGCTTTTTTTTTGTTAGTACGATGAAAGTGAACTATGTGCCTTTCTTAGTCCTTTTTTTACATGTTCTTCCTAGACCACTTCTTTCTTGCCTTTTTGCTTAATAGCCCAGTAAGATTTACATTAGGTGTCAGTTGTACAAGCCTTCCATGAGAGTTTTGGGAAGACAGGTCTGTCTTGTATACAGTACTAGTGTTCCCACTCTGCTTCACAGTGCTGGTGGTAAACTCTTTAAAATAAAGAAAAAAAAAAAAACTTGATATAGAGGAAGTAGAACTCATACCGGTGGGAGTGTAAATAGAACTCTTATACTGGTGGGAGTGTAAATGATAGTACTTTGGAGAACTATTTAATATTTCTTAAAGATTTTATTAATTTTCAGAGAGGGAGACAAACATTGATGGGCTGCCTTGCACTCTCCCAACGGGGAACCTGGCCCATAACCCAGGCATGTGCCCTGACAGGGAATTGAACTGGCAACCTCTTGGTTTGCAGGTCGGCGCTCAGTCCACTGAGTCACACCAGCCAGAGCATTATTTTTAAGTTTATATGTACTCTATAACTAGGAATGGAACTGCTAAGTATTTACCCAAAGAAATGAAAACACATCCTCAAAAAAGACTTTTATGGGAACGCCCATTTATATATTTTTCCCAAATAGTGGAGAAGAGAGGGAGAGAAACATCAGTGTGTGGTTGCCTCTAGCGCGCTCCCTACTGGGGACCCGGGCTGCAACCCAGGTGTGTGCCCTGACTGGGAATTGAATTAGCGAAGCTTTGGTTCGCAGACCAGCATTCAATCCACTGAGCCACACCAGCCAGGGCCTCATTTGTATTTTATGAGAACAAGAATGTACAGGCTTACTAATAATTGCCTTAACTGGAAACAACTTATATATACCACCGAAGGAGAATGAATTGTAGTA
Source organism: Micronycteris hirsuta (assembly GCA_004026765.1). Taxonomy (NCBI): domain Eukaryota; kingdom Metazoa; phylum Chordata; class Mammalia; order Chiroptera; family Phyllostomidae; genus Micronycteris; species Micronycteris hirsuta. The sequence continues at coordinate 66,130 of PVJI01004496.1, read as the reverse complement.
TTCATAAAACGGAATGCTACTCAGCAACAAAAAAGGAACAAACGCTGCTACGTGAATAAATCTCAAAAACATGCTGAGTGAAAGAAGCCAGAAACTCAGAAAGTAGAATCTATGATCTGTTTATATTAAATCTAAGAACAAACAAAATGAATGTATGGTGAAGGAATTCCATAGTGTTTGAGGTGGGAAAGTGATGGGATAGTGTCGGTGGGAACTTTCTGGAGTAATAGTTTGAGGTGATAATTATGGTTGGTCATATGTATGAAATTAACAAGACTCATCAAATCAAATTAAACTAAGATCAGTATATTTTAATGAGTGTAAATTATACTTCAGATTTTAAAAGTGGAAAAAATAGTCAGGTGTCCTTATCCTATGTGTTCCCTTCTCCATTGTAGTTGCTTATTGCCTGTCCCTGCAGCGAGATTGTCCAAGATTGGCGCCTTCATGAGGTCAGGGGCCAAGTTTGCCTTTGGCTCTCTGAACGTAAACTGTATGCATAATGCCCAGGCTTATTGGCCTTATTGGCTGTTATTTGTAAATTATAATTTATTCATAAGGTGGTATCCACATTTTATGGTTGCATTTTTCAAGAAAAATATTTGCATTACAACAGAATCTTGTATTTATGCTTAAGATTATGTTTTTCTGTATGCAGCTTCTAGCTTTTTCTGTTTTAGAATGCACAAAAGACATCTCGTTTAAGCATTGGTAAAGTAATCTCTATTCAACTGTAACTTTGTCAGTCACGGTTTAAGATAGCACTGTGCTATATATTTGTATAGCAAAATTTTAAAATCAGATTTTTTATAAATGTGAGGTTTATTTATTACTCTTAAACAAATGAAAAGTAAACATTAATCCTGTTTTCTCCTGAATCTCATCCTGCCATCCATCTCTCCTTAATTTCTTGAGATAGGGCAAAGAAAGGAGACCCTATTTTACTTTTTTGATATAAAAAGGTCTTAAGCACCATAGTAATTTGGGAAAAAAAGCAAACGTTACATAGTACTTTACATAGGAATAACTAGTGATATTCCTTGTGGTGGTGGTGATGTTATTGTTTTCCTTGATGAAAGTAATACTAAATTTTATTTTATTTTATCCTATCCAAGGACATTTTTCATAGCTTTTGGGGGGGAGAGAGAAACATCGAGAGAGAAAGAAATATTGATTGGTTGTCTTCTTGCACGCACCCTGATAGGGATCAAACCTGTTACCTGAATAAGGGCCCTGACAGTGAATCAAACTAGTGAACCTTTTGGTCCTTAGAACGATGCTCCAACCAAGCCACACCGGCCAGGGCATTAATATTAAATTCTAAATGATTAATGGCTAGGTCGGAAGCTTGAAAGATAATTATAGTCTCAATTTCCCAAAACTGCTTTGGTAGGTCACAGGTGTAGATTTTTCTGAACTATTGAAGAAGGTAATTCAGAGCAGATTTTTCACTGCTTTAATTTTGTGTTGGAAGGTCTTCTAAAAATAAATTCAAAATTCTGCAAAATTTCTATGCATATTCTTCTGGTGAGAGAATCCATATTTTCATCATATTCTCTGAGGTCCTCTCCCAGAAAGTTGAAAAACCCTGTTTCTCCCTCAGTTTTCTATGATGTTTTTTTCATTTGCCAGCTGATGGTTTTGCCAACTTTTTAGAAACTTAAGCTGTTAAGGTTCACAATAAATTACTCCTATTGAATGTTTATACTGTGAAAGTATATTTGATATGTCTATTGGTTCCCTTCATTTTTTCCATTGTCTTAAAGATTTTTTCTGAACTTTTTGGTGGCAGAAGTAAACCATAATTACTGGGCTCCACAAACTGGCCTCTTCTGAGTTTCAAACCATCTCAGACACAGGTGTAAGAATGATAAAGAGGAACTACTTCCTTCAGTAAACCTGATTTTTGTTATGGAACCTCTGGCCAGAAATGCTTGTTCTCATATGTAATACCAATTTTGTAGGGGAAAATACATATTTCTTTTTTTTTTTAAGATTTTATTTATTTTCAGAGAGAGGAGAAGGGAGGGAGAAAGAGCAATGTATGGTTGCCTTTCACATGGCCCTCACTGGGGACCTGGCCCGCAACCCAGGCATGTGCTCCAACTGGGAATCGAACCGGGACCCTCTGGTTCCCAACCTGCGCTCAATCCACTGAGCCACACCAGCTGGGCCATATTTCTTGACAAGATGTTTAGGAATGTCAAAATTTGATATTTTATGACTGCATGTATATTCTTTGTTGCCTGTTAACTTATTTGGCCCTGACTCTCCTATTTCTAATCTCATTGTTCTTATCCTTGAGGTGGCATCTAGCTATAAGAAAAACTATACAAAGATAAAATAGTATGATTTTTGAAAGAATTAGTTATTAGGATAAACCTCATATTTTAAGGAAATTCAGTGTTACAGTCACTGCTTTTTGATATCTATATTTCTATTTTAGTTTAAAAACATTTTCATTTTTATATACTTTCAATAAAAGTTTAATTTGAGGAAATTTTTTTTATTCATTCTGTTGAGAGTTAAGTAACTCATCCCTCTATTTTTTTACTTTGGTTGTGGGAAATGAAGTCAGATTAAAATTTAAACTCATAGGCCCTTCTGACCTACATTTGTGTATGTTTTAATCTAGTCTTGAAGTTTTGTATCTATGCTTCTATTGTCTTTTATCTTTCTATGTTACCTTTATTCGGTATTTTTGTAGAACAAGAATGTGATAAATTAAGGCACTGTATATGAATCTTAGAATTTTAAAAAAGCATTGATTTAAAAAAATAGGCTTTGATTGCATATGTGAACTATGGTAGAGCAATGCTTTTAGTACTAATGATATCTTCAACATTCAAGTGATTTAACAAATAATTATTGTGTGATAGCTATGTGCCAGGCATGTTATCAAGTGTTTGGATAAATATGAAGGGTCTGTGTTGTAATGGAACTTATTTTCTGGCAAGCAAACACGTGAACAAAAAAGGATCAGGATAATTTTACTTAGTGATGAAGGCTGGGGACAAAAATAATGTGCTATCTAGTGTCTTGGGTGTGTCTATGATGTCTTTTGAGTTAGGTCCATAGAGATAGTAGATGTGGGAGGATGCAAAGGATGATTTGCTCTTCCAGCAACAGGAGCAATTTATGCAAGGATATAGAAGTATGAAAAAGCATGAACAGCACTGCTTTGGGATGAACTAGAAGTTTAGGGTATATTAGGTGAGGAAGAAGTAGGGAGGAGCCATTTCAGGGTGGAGTTAGGAAAGGGAGTCTTAAAAAAGAGAAAGGATTCTTGCTGTAGATTTTGGATAAAATCCTATTGTTTTTTAAGGATTTTAAACAGTTGAAGGATTAGTTAATAGTTCATTTTAGAGAGACAGTTGTTTGTTGTGTGGAGGATGGATTGGGAGGTAGGAAGGGATTACTGGAATCTAGGAAATCAGTAGGAGGCAAGAGAAATAGTCTAGAAAAAAATTACAAAGAAGGCTGTAATTAGGGGAATGTTAAGAGTTGGAGGGGTGTCCAACTCGTGGGCTTTGGGCAGCATATGGCTGAGGATGGCTATGAATGCAGCCCAACACAAAATTGTAAATTTACTTAAAATCTTTTTTGTTTGTTTGTTTGTCAGTTCTCATTAGTGTTTGTGTATTTAGTATGTGGCCCAAGACAACTCTTATTCTTCCAATGTGGCCCAGAGAAGCCAAGAGATTGGACACCCCAGAAGATGATGGTAACATTTTAACTAAGTTAAAGAGCAACTTTAATGTTGGAAGGCAGAGTAAATGAGTTCAGTTTTAGTTATGTTGAGTATGATGTGCCTGTGAAGACATTTATTCAAGTAGGCTGTTCAGTGTATGAATTCAGAATTTAGAAAAAGGAATTTTTGTACTTGGGAATGATATGTGGTAGTCAAGTTCAGGGAATGGATGAGGGGAAAGAGGAGAAGTAACAGGGAAAAGAGAAAAATGAAGACTAAGCCTTGGCTTCAGTATACTTGAAGATATCTTTAGCCAAGAGATTTAGGGTCATGGGCAAGTGTAAGAGAATCAGTGTTTAGATTCCCAGCTTCTTTATGTACTTTTTCTTAAAACTGAGTTCAGGCATCATACTGATTCTCTTACCCATCTCTCACTGCAGTGACTGATTTTACAAAAGGAAGACATTCCACTTACCTGTCCCTGTATGTTGCCCCAAATGAAGGCATAGTTCACAATGTTGGTGTGGAGAGCAAGAATGTTACTGCGAGAAAGAACTGTGTGATTATGAGAATTTGAGTTTTCAGGAATTTATTTGCTGGATTATTATCTAGAGAGTTTGAACAGAAGTTAGTTTCAGAGACAAGTTACAGTACAAAGCTTGAGGTGCTTGGCTTTGGTGAGGTGTGTCTCATTTGGAATTCTGGTTTTCAGACGGTTTCCTTTAGGAAAGAGCCAAGTTTTTATGTAGTTTAGTATAGATTTTCTTATTCTAATAAAGCTGATCATGGTTAACCAGAAGTCTTCAGGAAGCAAATGTGGAACTCTGAAATTAGAAACATGGGTCTTTTCCATAAAGCCAGTACCTTTTTTTAAAAGACAGTGCTCTTTCTTCTTGTGTTTTCATACTACAGTTTTTTTGCTATTGTATTTGAAGAAATAAGAAAAGGCTTTTTCTTTTACATAAAACCTAAATTAATGCTAGAGAGAAAAGAGTCTAATTGAAATAGTTAAGTATTAGAAGTATGTAATGAAGAATGTAAGTAAACTTCAGTTGATTTACTTAGGATAGAAACTCTACTTTTAGATAGTGTGACATACTACTTGAATAATCTAAGTGAAATCCAAAATGAGCTACAAATTACACACCCCTACAGATTTTTTTGGCATTTTTTTTCTTGGTGAGAATGACTTTATAAGATAGAAAAATTAAGTCTCACATAGATTTTTTCATTTATGAAATTGCTATATGAATAATTTTTTCACTTATCAGTAACAAGACAGATTAAAGTTTTAAGGAAAATGGGATAAACAGTAGAATGTTATTTTTAAATTTGTTAAAAGAAAAATGACCATACTTGAAATTCCTGTTATTAGAAAATACATAGTAACAAGGGAAAGAGGAAGAGATGCAGAACTAATTGTTAAACTTTAATCTCCTATGTAATTTGTAATTTTGTAATCAAAATTCTGATAACTTACGATTAATAATGAAGACCATCTCTTGGCAGACGTTACAACAGTGGACAATAGGAACAACAGAATTAACCTGTTAACATATCTGTGTTGCATTGTCTTTTCATGAGAACTGAGGCTTTGCTTTCTATCAGATAAGTGTTTGATCCATGTATAATATCTGTCTTATAAAAGTGAACTAGCTTTTTTTAGGTCATGTAGAAATTCCTAATTCCTATAAACTGAGCTTTAAAAGTATGAAGGAAAAATTCTGAGAGACAGAATACTTTCCCATCCTTTCTACTTTTCTTTTTGATACACCAAATACACAAATGATAGTAGACATTATTTTCATGTTATCATTCAATATTCTCCAAAGTAGTCCTTTAACATTTATGAGGCAGGCTTGTCTGTGATGGGAAGACGGGCTGGGGTAAAACAAGCCTGTACCTTGTATTGTGTGTTCTCTACCCCAAGTCAAGTCTTTGCCCATCACCATTCATTCTGCCTATACCTTCCTCCACTTCCTCCCTCCCTCCAGCAGTTACCACACTGTTGTCCCTGTCTAGGAGATTTTTCTCCTTTTTTCTTTTTTGCTAAATTCCTCCATACACCCCCATTTGTGCCCCCACACATGCACACTCACAGCTGTCAGCGTGCTCTCTTGAGTCTGTCACTATTTTGCTTGTTCATTAGATTCCTGTCTTTTTCTGACTAGCTTATTTAACTTACCATAATGTTCTTAGGTCCATCCATGCTGTTGTAGACAGTAAGATCTCCCTCTTTTTTTTTTTTTATGGTCAAGTAGTATTCCATTGTGTAAATGTACCACAGCTCTTTTTATCCATTCATCTAATGATGGACACTTGGGCTGCTTCCAAATCTTTGCTATTGTAAATAATGCTGCAGTGAACATAGGGGTGCTTATATTCTTTTGAATTACTGATTGGGGTTTCAATGGATAACTTCCCAGAAGTGGAATCGTAGGGTCATAAGGCAATTCCATTTTTAATTTTTTGAGCGAACTCCATACTGCTTTCCACAGTGGCTATACCAATCTGCATTCCCACCAAGAGTACATAAGGATTCCCTTTTCTTCACGTCCTCACCAACATTGTTGGTAACCATTCTGACAGGTGTAAGGTGATACCTCGTTGTGGTTTTAATATGCTTTTCTCTAATGATTAGTGATGTTGAACATCTTATGTCTATTGGCCATCTGCATGTCCTGTTTGGAAAAGTATCTGTTCCAGTCCTTTGCCCATTTTCTAATTGAATTACTAGGGGGGTTGGTATTGGTAAGTTTTTAATAAATTTTATATAGTAACTCCTTATCAGATGTATCATAGTGAATATGTTCCTCTCATTCAGTGAGTTGTCCTAATTTCTATTGGTGGTTTTCTTTGCTATGCAAAAACTTTTTAGTTTGATGTTGTCCTATTTGTTTATTTTTTCTTTAGTTTCCCTTGCCCAAGGAGATATATTAGGAAAAATACTGCTATGAGAAGTGTTTGAGATTTCACTTCCTGTGTTTTCTTCTAGGATTTTTATGGTTTTGAATCAAACATTTAAGTCCTTTATCCATTTTGAGTGTATTCTTGTATATGGTGTAAAAAAATGGTCTAGTTTCACTTTTTTGCACATATACAATTTTCCCAACACCGTTTATTGAATAAACTATCTTTGCCGCATTGTATGTTTTTGCCTCCTTTGTCAAATATTAGTTGACTGTACAGGCATGGGTTTATATCTGGGCTCTCTATTTTGTTCCATCAATATATATGTCTGTTTTAATACCAGCACTATATCTGTTTCAGTTACTATGGCCTTGTAGTAGGGTTTGATATGAGGTAGTATGATTCCTCCAACTTTGTTCTTCTTTCTCAAGATCTCTGTTGTTTTGGGGGTCTTTTGTGGTTCCATATAAAGTTTTTGAATATTTGTTCTAGTTCTGTGAAATACACCATTGGTATCTTGATAGGAATTGCATTGAATCTGTAGATTGCTTTGGGTGGTGTGGGCATTTTTATGATGTTAATTCTTCCTACCCACAAATACAGTATATGGGTCCACTTGTTTATATCTTCAGTTTCTTTCTTCAGTGTCTTATAATTTTCTGGTACAGGTCTTTCACATTCTTGTTTAAATTTTTTCCTAGCTATTCTTTTTGAAGCAGTTGTGAATGGGATTGTTTTCTAGTTTCCCTTCCTGTTAGTTCATTATTGGTGTATAAAACTGCAACTGATTTCTGGATGTTTAATTTTGTATCCTGCTACTTTACTGAATTTGTTTATCAGTTCTAGTTTTTGGGTGTAATCTTTAAGGTCCTTCATATAGAGTGTCATGTCATTTGTAAATAGTGACAGTTTTACTTCTTTCTTTCCACTTTGGATGCCTTTTACTTTTTCTTGTCTGATTGCTGTGGCTAGGACTTCTAGTACCACGTTGAATAAGAGTGGTGAAAGTGGACTTCCCTATCTTGTTCTCGATTTTAAGAGAAAAGCTTGTAGATTTTGCCCATTGAGTATGATGTTGGCTGTGAGTTTGTCCTATATGACTTTTATTATGTTGAGGTATGTTCTCTCTATTTCATTTTACTGAGAGTTATTATTGTAAGTGGGTGCTGGATTTTATCAAATGCTTTTCTGCATCTATTGATAAGATCATGTGGGTTTTATCCTTCATTTTGTTTATGTAGTATATCACATTTATTTGTGGATATTGTACCAACCTTGCATTCTGAAATAAATCCCACTTGATCATCATCATGTATGATCTTTTTAATGTATTTCTGGACCTGGTTTTTAATTTTTTTAAATTTTTTTTTAAACTTTATTGTTGTTCAATTACAGTTGTCTGCATACTCTCCCCTCCCCTCCCCCTCCTGGTTTTTAAATGTTTTGTTGAGGATTTTAGCATCTGTGTTCATCAGGGATATTGGCCTATAATTTTTTTCCCTTGTGGTGTCTTTATCTGGTTTTGTAATTAGGCTAATAGTGCTGGCCTTGTAAAACAAGTGTGGGAGTCTTCTGTCTCTTGAATTTTTTGGAATAGTTTGAGAAGGATAGGTGTTAATTCTTCTTTGAGTATTTGGTAAAATTCACCTGTGAAGCCATCAGGTCTAGGACTTTTGTTGGGAGTATTTTGTTTGATTACTGCTTCAATTTCACTAGTTGTAACCTGTCTACTCAGATTCTCTGATTCTTTCTGATTCAGTTTTAGAAGATTGTATTTTTCTAGGAATTTATACATTTCTTCCAGATTGTCCAATTTGTTAGCATATAGTTGTTTATAATAATTTCTTACAGTTTTTTGTATTTTTATTATTTTTTTTTTTTGGTGTCAGTTATTTCTCCTCTTTCATTTCTGATTTTATTTACTTGGGTCCTCTTTTTTTTCTTTGTAAGTCTGGTTAAAGGTTTGGCGATCTTGTTTATCTTTTCAAAGAACCAGTTCTTGGTTTCATTGATCTTTTGTATTGTGTTTTTGAAACTCTATTTCATTTATTTCTGCTCTGATCTTTATTATTTCCTTCTTCTACTTACTTTGGGTTTTGTTTGTTATTCATTTTCAAGTTTTTTTAAGTGTAAAGTTAGATTTGTTTATTTCAGTTTTTCTTGTTTCTTCAGATAGGTATGTAATGCTATAGATTTTCCTTTTAGGATTGCTTTCACTGTGTCATAGATTTTGAGTTGTGTTCTTGTTTTCATTTGTTTCAAGGTGCTTTACTTCCTTCTTTGACCTCATTGTTAACTCATTCGTTGTTTAGTAACATGTTATTTAGCCTCCATGTCTTTGTGTGTTTCAGATTTTTTCTAATTGATTTCAAGTTTCATACCATTATGGTCAGAAAAGATGTTTGATATGATTTCAATCTTATTTATTAAGTTTTGTTTTGTGTCCAAACGTGGTTGATTCTAAAAAGTGTTCCATGTGCACTTGAAAAGAATGTATGTTCTGCTGCTTTGGGCTGAAATGCTCTGAAGATATAAATGAAATCCTTCTGATCTAGTGTCATTTAAGGCCACCACTTCTTTGTGTTTTCTGTCTGGAAGATCTATCCATTGAGATCTGGATGTCAACGGGGTGTTTAAATCTCCTACTGTGACTGTCTACTGTCAGTCTCTCCTTGTATGTCCGTCAGGATTTGCTTTACATATTTAGGTGCTCCTATTTTGGGTGCATAAATGTTTACAAGGGCTATATCCTCTTGTTAGATTTCTCCCTTAATCATTATTTAGTGTCCTTCCTTGTCTTTTGTTATAGCCTTTTTTAAAAGTCTATTTGGTCAGTTATAGGTATTGTTACCCCAGTAGGATTTCCTTAATGGATACACAGCCTTTGAAATATTTATGTAAATATATATGCACACATGACCTTTTAAATTTTTGGCCTTTATAGGATCATATTATACAAACTAATAAATTTTGCTTCATCTACATAATAGCACAATATACAGTGTGGGGCAAAAGTAGGTTTACAGTTGTTCATATGCAAAATAATAATAATACAATAATAAACTGTTTTGTGTACTCACAACTGTAAATCTACTTTTGCCCCACCCTGTATATGTGGTAGCCATTAGTGCTGTTAATCAATATCCTTTCCTCTTTTCTGAGTACATGGTTGGGGCTGTTTCACTAGTACTGGCCAATGAAGTGATGGTGTAAATCAGGGGTCTGCAACCCCCAGTCCATGGGCCAATATAAGTCGGTGGCCTGGTAGGGACTGGGCATCTAGTCACAGGGATCTCACATGCTTTCAGGTTGGTCATAGCATTAAGGCTAACAATATACTGTTTCTTCCACTTAACTTATTTTTAGACATTTTCTAATTATTTTATTTTTTAAGTACAGTACCCTTTTTTTTTTTTTTTAATAATTTTAGAGAGAGGGAGGGAGAGAAAAAGAACATCAGTTTGTGTTCCACTTACTGATGCATTCGTTGGTGGATTTTTGTATGTGCCCTGACCTGGCATCAAACCTGCAGCCTTGCTATATCCAGATAATACTAGTTAACTGAGCTACCTGGCCAGGGCTCATGCCATATATTTATAGAGAACTGGAAACATTAATTAAACATGGAAAACTGCTTCCCACCTCAAAGATTTCTTCTCAAAGATAGAAAAGGAGCAGGTTAATTTTAGGGCTAAGGCATAATTATTTTTTTTAACCTTTAAGATCAAGGGTATGTTATAGTTTGCTTCAGTACATGGTCATAATATTTCATTGTTGTATTGAATGTACATTAGATGTTTCAATGTAATGTAAGATGAAATAACAAATCTAAACCAAATGTATCAAGTGGCTAAGTCTCCAACAAGATTCAGAGAAGTAAAACAGCAAAGGCAGCCCTGGTTTACAAATGTGTTGGTACTTTTTTTCTTTTCTGAGGCAACAGTGTAGTTTAGTTATATGTTGATACTAGAACCCAGGAAGTATAACCATTTTTTAATAAATGGGATTCTATCATTTAAATTTGTCTTGCTTCTTCAAGAGGTAGTCTCTTCTTCCTAAATCAAGCATATAAACTTTCCTTAGCTTTTGATGGGTTTGTTAGGATGAAGAAGATACAAACTGACATTTACAAGGATTTTTTTTAAGGTGTATGGCTTACATAAACATGTTCTTTATAGAGAAAGGCATTTAAAAATGTAGTGTCTTTGACTAACCAAATGGCACTTTAGGTCTTGTTAATATATGTTGCAGAAAAAAGGTGGGTCTCCAAATCATCTTTTAATTTATAATATGGCTATGTTTCTTCCTTTATGAAATTTTAAAAAATCAAATTTTACTTTCATCCCATTTCTTCATGCATCTTTAACCAGTCACTTTGGTTCCATATTTTTATGCCCCTTTCAGAAATGAAAAACATCCCTTTGAGAATTATTTTGTCTGTCTTAGTAAGTCATTCTACCTACATTATTGGAATTGAAGCTCTAAAGATTGGGTCAAGAGAATTGGGGGGAGATATTCATATTTTTAAAGCTATTATGAAAAAGTCAAACCAAAATCTACTTTTGGAGACCACAGTCAGCCTCATATCTACCATCTGTACTTAACGATGATCTCTTTGTCACACTTATTTCAAAAAGTTTTATTAAAGTAAAAATACAAAAGTTGCTCTGCCTGTTAATAAAAGAGACATACATAAAAACTAATGTTATTAGACTATTTTAATATACCTGTAATTTTACCACTTGTGTTTCTCTTTTTATTGTAGTTCTATTGGTGACTCCTAACCATTAATACATCATTTCTCAGTTTACCTAGTTTTATTTGGGGGAAAACTGTAACTTGCATGTATGAGAATGTGTGTGTGTGTGAGAAATTTTCCATAATGAAATGCACATAAATATTAGGTTATTAGTATATATAATTATGTAAATCATATATGTGTGTTTAAATTTTATTACAGTTAAATATGTGTGTGTATGAGGCCTGTCCAGAAAGTATCCAGCCATGTACTATTTAAAAACAGAGACTTATTGAAGGACGTATAAGATACAAGAAACATTGTACACAGGACAATGGCACCTCACTCCCTTTCAAAGAGGCATTTTGGGACCTCACACAGTTCTCCCAGCATCTTTTTCACTGTTCAAAACACTCAGCAAAATTCTTTGTTGGCATCGCCATCAGCTGCCCCCTCATATTTTCCTGAATCTCATCAGCGGTTTGAAATCTCTTCCCTTTCAAAGGTAATTTTAGTTTTGGGAAAAGCCAGAAGTCACAGTCCAAATCTGGACTGTAGAAGGTTGAGTCAGTCACCTGGGTGAGTTGATGTTTCACCAAAAACTCTGCATGAGATATGATGCATTAGCGGGCTTTTTGTGATAAAGCTGCCCCTAGCTGTGACTGTTTTCATCACATTGCATCTCTCAACCAACGAAGAACATTGAGGTGTAGTACTCCTTATTAATTGTCTGGCCCGGAGAGGTATACTCATGATGGACAACACCTTCCCAATCAAAAACACAGTTAACAGGGTTTCAACCTTACTGCGACATTGCTATACCTTCTTCAGACATGGAGAACCAGGTGACTTCCTTTGGGACTACTGAACCTTCGTTTTGGGAGCATAGCCATAGACCCACGATTCATCTCTGGTTATGACCTTCTTGAGGAAATCTGGTTCATTGGTAGCAGTTTGAATGAAGTCGTTAGCAACTACAGCATGATGTTCCTTATGCTTTAGTAGCACAAGCAGCGGAACAAACACTGCCACGATGCATTTCATGCCAAGACCCTGCGTCAGAATCTCAGACACAGTCGTTTTGGGAATCCCCAGATCAGCTTCGCACTGTCAGTCGCTGATCTTTGTTGATTGCAGCCTGTACACATTCTCAGGTGTTCTGCTTGTTGCAGGCCTTCCAGAACACGGCTCACTTTCAACAGATTCTCAACTACCTTTGAAGCGTTTGTGCCACACTTTTATTTGCGCTGCACTCATTGCATTGTCTCAGAAAGCCTTCTAAATCATCTGAATAGTTTCTGTGGAGGAATGTTCAAGATTAATGCAAAATTTGATGCAGTTTCGTTGCTCTACTCGGTCATTTTGAGTGTTGTGGCCACACAGCACACATGCTCACTCAAGGCGTCTACTGCCCCCACTGACTCATACAGTGAAGTCATCCTTATTCACGTACGTGCATTCCACTCCACTCTCCTTGGCTGCCAGGTTACATCAGTGTTGTGCAAACCATTCTTTTTACATTAACAATGGCTGGACGTTTTCCAGACAGACCTTACATATATAAACTACCTATACACGGTAAAGGAAAATATCGTGGAAAATTTCAAACATACACAAAAGTAGAGCTAATACTATAATGAACCTCCATATATAGATTACCCAACTTAAGCAGGAATGAATTTATGGTCCATTTTGTTTCAGCTATTTGTTTTTTAAACATGTAAATTGGACAAGCTAAAAATTGAAGTCTGCTTTTGTGTACACAATTGCTTGACTTTAATGAAGAGGGAATAGAAGGCAAAATTTTGAGTCAGTGTTACTACTCATTACTAGTGTGCCAAAAAGGAGAATTAACTAAACATTAGTTGAGCCTCATGAATAAAGTGTCACAAACTAGGAAAACTTCCATTGATACAAAAATCCCTAAGATATTACATTGTGAGGTGAATTAGAGGTTCCAGCATGATGTTTTCAAAGCCCAAATTAACGTGGAGTGGGAGGGGAAGCATGAAATACTACAGGAGGCTTCTTCAAGGATGAAGTTCAGGTTTTAGAGGACTGCATGAAGAAGGCAGAATAAAATGCATGGCTGTGGTGGTTTTTATGTAGATGGAACAAAGAGCTGAGAAAGAACATGCTAAAGTTGCTTAGAAGGTACAACTAAAGATTGATAGATACAGAATATTCATATTTCAGTTGTTTGCCACAGTGATTTTCAGCTTTTTTCATTTCATGGCATACAAACTCCTTACCGTATTTTGCCGTGTATAATGCAGTCTATGTATAATGCACGCCCGCGTTTTTGGCCCAGGCTTTCAGGGAAAAAAATCTTTCATTTCAATTTTTTAATTCTGTTATTTATTTATATTTAGTAACAAAACTGATTGCCATATTCCAGAGTTTTATTTTGCATACAGATATCATTATTTCTTTCTAGAGTTACACTTTTAACACATAAACATAAATAAAAGAATTAAAAGCATATACATACATACACACACACACACACACACACAGAATTAGTACTACCCATAGATAATACGCATCCTTATTTTTCCCTCAGAAATTTGGTTAAAAAGTGTGCATTATACATTGCAAAGTATGGTACTAAAATTCTCCTACACAACAGAAAATAGTTTTTTTTTGTCAATCTGACAAAATAGATATTATTTTGATTCATTAACACTGATGGTTATTGTTATGTTGACTTATCATACTTTATTTGATAACGATCTAAGGAAAAAGGTCAATGCCTCTCACTATATAGTCAGGTGTTGCACTTTTTAAAAATTTCTTGTGGCACACTGGTTGAAAATTGCTGGTTTACTGTAATGGAAGAGAGTAGTTGTGTGGCCAATCCAAATGCCTTTTATATTTGTTTTGGGTTGGATTTCTCCCCAGTTATAACCTTTTTTTTCTAGGTTCTTTTTTGTTATTGAGATGTAGTTAACATATAACAATGTGTTAGCTTTAGGTGCACAGCATAATGATTTAACAGATGTATATATCACAAGATGATTATCAAAAGTTGGTTAACATCCATTACCCCACCTAGTTACAAATTATTTTTTCTTGTGATAAGAACTTTTAAGATCTTTTAGCAACTTTCAAATATACAATGCAGCATTTTTAACTGTAGTCACCATGCTATACATTACAATCCCAGGACTTAATTATTTTATAATTGGAAGTTTTTATCTTTTGATCCTCTTTACCCATTTTGCCCATTGCCTATCCCCTGCCCCCTCCACCTCTGGCAACCACCAATCTGTTCTCTATGTCTGAGGGGTTTTTTTTTGTGTGTGTGTTTTTTTAAGATCCCACATATACAATATTTGTCATTCTCTGACTTATTTCACATAGCATAATGCCTTCAAGGTTCATCCTTGTTGTCACAAATGGCAGGATTTCCTTTTTTTACGGTAGAGTAATACCCCTATGTATGTGTGTGCGCACACATGTGTGTATATTGCATTTTCTTTACTCATTTACCAGTGGACACTTAGGTTGTTTCCATGTCTTGGCTGTACTGCACCGAACACAGGGGAGAGCCAATGAATACTGTGGAGTTCACCTTTGTGAAAGTTCTAGGGAATCTGTGGCTGTCGTGGGGATTATTAGGTCCTCAGTGGCAAAGCCTGCCTAGGGACCTCCACAGCAAAGCCATGTAGGGCTCCCCTGGCACCTGCCACGTGGCTGATACTGATGGCCTCCTCTCTGCTCTGCTTTTGCCTGTCTCCAGATGTTTCTGCTGAGCCTGTTTCACTAGCAAACATTTCTGCATAGGGATTCTCCAGTTTCTGCTTTATTGTGCTGCTATAAGGTCTTAAATGTTCTCTTGAGTCTCCCCAGGGATATTTTCCTTCATTGACAGCTGTGTATTTCTTGTGGGTTTTTGGTATGTGTATCTGTGGTTTTGTTTTTTGTGGGTGTGATGGAGACTGCTGACTCCAAGTATGCCATCTTGCTGACATCACTTCTCAAAGTACTCTACCTTGTTCTTATTTGCTTTTCATTTTTTAACATTTTACTCTTTAACCTATCTTTTGTTTTATCTTGATGACCATTTTTGCCACTGGAAAATGTATGGTTTTTTTATCATAGGTTTTCATTTTATAATAGTAGCAGTAGCCATCAAGTGCTTTAGAAACATACTGTTTACTCATTGTAGCTACCTTATGACATAGGTACGATTGTTATCCCTCTTTTACAGATGAAGAGACTAGAGCACAGAGAACATAAGTCATTTGCCCAAGCAAGGTCACAAAGCTAGTAAAGTGTAGAACTAAGATATTCAAACCCAGGCAGTGTGACTCTGATACCTCTACTCTTAACCTGTAGGTTATACTTCCTCTTTAGACCACAGTGGATTATCTTAGCCCTCTGACAATATTCTTATTTCTGTTTCCTGTGGTATTAGTTGTATGCCAGTAGTTGATTTTGATGCTTAGCTTTTATGTTGCTCACTTTTCTCAAATGTTTGATTTTTTTTTTTAAGTATGTGCTGGGTTTTGTTTGTTGGTTTTTGCATTAGATCAAGTCTTTCTAGAAATGCAATAATGCTTACATCTAGTGCTTGTGTGAGGAGAGTCATGACTTGCTGCTGGGAAGGATACATCACACTGATATTGGATGTGTGGGTTTCCTGTTCATCTTCTTTCTGTCCATCATTGTTCTGCTTTTTGACTCACTTGGCAACATGTAGTGCAGATACTTCTGGTGCCCGTTTCCTTGCTTGACGGTGGTAGAGGAAGGGGATCCACCTGCCTGGCTGGTAATGCCATTGCTCTGAGGATTTCTGAAGGATTCTTTCCTGTTCCCCGTAGCTGCTTTAAATGAAACATGATTTGCAGTTCCGTTCTGCTTGCAGTTTAGGCTGCGGTTTCTTCAATATCATTTCTTCCCATTTGTCTTATGTCTTCCATTGCTGTTACACAGTACTATTAGAGTTTATTCTTACGGCTTTAATGCTATTGTGATATAGTCTTTAGCCTGTAGTTTTTAGGGTTGTACGATTGGAGGTGACTATCAAATGTGCTCCTTTGATTTTGATGTTATCTTCTCCCAGTGATTCTTAATCTTTTGAGAGCCATTGACTTCTTTGGCCATTTGGTGCATTTTATCTACTTTCACCCTGTTGTTTTGTTTGTTTTTTGTTTGTTTTTAAATATTTTTTATTGATTATGCTATTACATTTGTCCCATTTTCTCCCCTTTATTCCCCTCTCCCCAACTTCCCCCCCTTTAGTTCTTGTCCATGGGTAATACCCATAAGTTCTTTGGCTTCTACATTTCCTATACTATTCTTAATCTCCCCCTGTCTGTTTTCTACCTACCATTTATGCTACTTATTCTCTGTACCTTCCCCCCCCTGTACCTTTTCCCCCTCTCGCCCCCTCCCACTCCCCTGTCAATAGATAACCCTCCATGTCTTATATAAATCCCTTTAACACTTCATATAATAAAGGCTGGGTGATGATGAACTCCTTGAACTTGGCCTTATCTGAGAAGCACTTTATCTGCTCTTCCATTCTAAATAAAAGTTTTGCTGGATAGAGTAATCTTGGATGTAGGTCCTTGCCTTTCATGACTTGGTATACTTCTTTCCAGTCCCTTCCTACCTGTCAGATCTCCTTTAAGAAATCAGCTGACAGTCTTATGGAACTCCTTTGTAGGTAACTGTCCCCCTTTCTCTTGCTGCTTCTAAGATTCTCTCCTTATTTTTAATCTTGGGTAATGTAATTATGATGTGTCACCTTGCTTTTTAAATTCAAATGCAGCTGTCTACCATTTGTACCCCAAGCAATGGCCAAATGTTAATTTGAACGTTTTGTAGGCATTGAGCATAACTAGATTCGTAGTCATTGGGGTAGGGAGTACTTTGCTTTTAGTTAATATTAGAGGAACGAGTCTATTTCTTGGAAAATAATTTGTTACTCAGGTTTGAGGAAAATTGCTATAAAAGATACATTTATGTAGCCATAGTGTTAAATATTAAAGATGGTTATATTTGAAGTATAATATTAGAAAGAGCTGTTTCTAGTAAGCAGTTTCGTAACACTTCTTTTTTTTCTTGTTTTCTCTAGGTTTAACTATAGATCAACACATCATCTTGCGTCTCATGGGTTCTATGAATTTTTAAATTGGTTTGATGAGAGAGCATGGTATCCACTAGGAAGAATAGTAGGTGGTACTGTAAGTATATTTGCAATTGTTTATGTTCTTATCATAAAATTTTATAGTTATTTGAGTAAATCATAAACTGCTAAGATGATGATTCTTTATAACTTTGTATTGTTAACTTATATACTTTTCTGTGGCTGATTATTTAATACTTAATTTTCTCAATATCTTTTCTTGACACTACCTTCACCCCCCAACTTCCCCCCCCCAACACACACACACACCTGTCTTGGGGTTATCTCACACTACCACCTTTTCTGACAAAATGATGAAGGCTCTGAGGGGATCTCTTGTTAATGTGTATCTTAAATTCGGTTTATTTGGTTTCTTTTTATACCTGAAGTTGTTACAGACATGGAGCCAGCATCCACACTTGTAATGAATGAGTTTCATATTTCTCATTTGTTTCTATTCAATGCTTTGGGTGTTAGGCAAAACTTTCTTACTGCTTCCCTTAATGAATGGGAAGAATTTGTCTAGTCTAGTTTCACAAATAGGCCTTGTCTTTGTGCTAGGAGTTAGGCCTTTTCTCTGATATCTGTGATGAATGATAATCTCCCAATTTCTAGTCCTTATGGTGTGTATCAGACCCAAGTGTCTTTTTTTCCCCTTTTTTGGAGAGGGCAGGAACTCCCATAGCATCAGTGCCTACTTGGAACTTGCTGTTTATTTTTTGGCATCTGGAGGATTCCCTCTCTTTTTAGTTTAAATATGCCTTTTTTGTTGTGTAGCTGAATGCAGGTTTGGCTGGCTGCCTGCACAATGAAAGACAAACTCATGAGACAGGTGTTGGTGAGAGGGAAAGCGGTTTATTCCGATGCTAGCCCCTTGAGATGATGGGAGACTGTTGTCCCCAAGCCCATCTTAACATCTCCATGCAGGCAAGGGTTTTTATCAGGAGGGGAGGGAAAACAGAACAAAAGAATCGGGAAGGTGGCTGTGGGTGTGCAGGCAGTGGTCTTTCTGGTCCTGATACAGATCTTTAATGTCAGCCTAAGTCTTGGGATCAAGCCACCCCAGGCCCAGGCACGATTCAGAACAGCCGGTTTCTGCAATATGTTCAAAAAAAGTCTGTTAGCGATTTATGGCAGGCATGACTAACCGGCCTTTGTTTTGTCAAAGTAAAAAACGTCAAAACCTGTGAGAATTTTTATGAGTTTATTTGAGCCAAACTGACGACAATTGCTGGGAAGCAAAACCTCAAGTTGAGAAAATGCTCCGGAGAATTGCTGTTTTGCACCTTATTTTATACATTACAGTCTAAAGAAGGAAGCCTTAGCAGGTTATGTGAAATCCATTGTTGCTAGATTCAGGAGGCAGCAAAGTGGCAGGGGGTGGGAGGACATGCTTCTGGGATTGGTGAAAAGTGAAATGATAGACACTTTTGTACAGGTGGGTGCAGGATAGTTAACAGTCAATTAACGTAATAACAATAACAGTGAGGGAATCTGTGGTCTCCCCCTGTTGCAGTTTCTGTGCTTTGAGGGGCCCAGAAAAAGGAGATTTGACATTCCAAAGACATGTTTTCATAAATGTTTAAAAAAAAAAAAACCCAAAAACAAGAAAAAACACAACGGACAGGGTCTACTAAGGTAAAGATTGACCTTTGCTAGGGAAAAATACCAGCCTAGGACATGACTACCTGCCATAACCTTCTTTTAGTTAGAAAGTTTTTAATTTCAGACCATCCGATATGTTTACTCTAAAAGGGTCTCTGAGTTTGTAAGGCTGCCATACAGGCCTCCCTGAGTCTGTCAGGTTTATTGTGTGGCCCCTTTTCTTCCACAGTTTTAAGGCATATATCCTGTTTCCTTACCTGGGGAAAAGTATTGTTCATTATGTGTTATTTAATCAAGGTTATTTTAGTGGTTAGCTAGTTACCTGGTTAACATAAGATTATATGTAGGACTTGTAAGACCTTTATGGTCAGCATCATTGAGTTGGCCATCTGGTTTTTTGTCGGCTAAATTCATGGGGCATCTTGAGGTGCTCCTTAGGTTCACACTGGAACTGAAACTGCAGGTCCCTCTAAAGTATACTAAAACAACTTTGAACATGCATGCTCTGGTTTCAAGAGGGAAAATCAGGTTAGAGTAACCAGCTGTGTTTAACATTTTTTTTTTTTTAACTTATTTTTTTTTTTTTTAAGATTTTATTTCTTTATTTTTAGAGAGAGGAGAAGGGAGGGAGAAAGAGCAATGTATGGTCGCCTCTCACATGGCCCTCACTGGGGACCTGGCCTGCAACCCAGGCATGTACCCCAACTGAGAATCGAACTGAGTTCTTTTGGTTCCCAGGCTGCGCTCAATCCACTGAGCTACACCAGCCCGGCCTGTGTTTAACATTTATTAAGATCGATATGAGTTGCTTTGTATAGATTTTAGTTCTTTTCTGTGGTTAGAGTACTATAAAGTTTTTATTCCGTTGTAGTGAAATGGAGTCTTTGTTGTTGTTTGGGTAGAGGGTTTTTTATGTGCTTTAATTCAGTACCTCTCTGTATTTTGGCTATAATTTGTGTATCAGCTCAGTCTGCCGTTTATCATGGATATATTAACTTACCTTTAGAGGTATTTTAAAATTCATTTTAATTGTCATTGAATATAGCTGACAAAATCATACTCTGGGACCTGGTGTTGTATGCAAAATGAAACAAAATTTTAATTTTTGAGATTGATGATGATTGCTACACTTCCCCCCCTCTCTTCTTTTATTCCATTCTACTTCTGTGCATTCAGTAGGCATTGAGCATTCATTTTGTGCCAGTCATTGTTTTGGGTACTGGGGAAATTTTTTCTGCTATTCTGGAGCTTATATTCTTGTGAGGGTGTTTAGTTAGTAGACGATAAATGAAATAAGTAAAATAAGTAGTATGTGAAATGGTGATAAGTGATGGAGAAAAAGCAAGGCAGTAGGTTAAACACATTGGGGAATTTGCGGTATTAAATAATACAGCTAGGAAATTTATGACATTCTTTGTGGCTTTAGTGATAGAGAAAAAATATCTTAGGATTTAGTTAAGTATGAAAATGTAAATACATGTTTTAATCACTGATGAATAGCTCCAAAATATCCTATTTACTTCATTTTGGATCCTCTTAATGTTGGTTGTTGTGGGGTTTTTTTTTGTTTGTTTGTTTGTTTTTTAATATTTTAGAGAGGGGGAGGGGGAAGACAGAAAAATCAATGCGTGGTTGCCTCTTGAGTGCCCTCTACTGGGGACCTGGCCTGCAACCCAGGCACGTGCCCTGACTGAGAATCGAACGTGTGACCCTTTGGTTCAAAGGCCGGCACTCAATCCACTGACCCACACCAGTCAGGGAGGACCCTCTTAATGTTTTATTATCCTCATTTAGAGCAAGGACAAGGCTTACAGTTGTTACTTTAAATGGTATAAATGCTCAACCTTCTCAGGGTCCCAAAATGCTATCTTTGAATTCACAAACTGACTAGTCCTTCATTTCCTAGCTAGAATTGTTCACTTTCCAAATCTTGGCTTTCAAAGGAGGAAAGAATCATTTATAGATACCACTTAAATAATATTGCACATGACTTGATCTTCTTTTCTCATTCCTTTATTCACACACAAGTAAGGGCAAAATTTAAGGGTAATTTAGACTAGGACCCTATTTTATACGGAAAAAAATAGTGGGATTAATAAAAAAGTTACCCGCAGTTTTCTATTGAAAAACATTTTCAGTATTAATAATCATCCTATCTGATCTTTCTTTTTTTATTTAAATGTTTCTCTTCATATATGAACTTTTTCTTTGTATCTAATACAAAAGAACATTTGATTTTGTCGTATGTGAGGAAGGCAAACTATTTGGAGATCTTACTCTCAAACTTACTATAAGTAATTTGTAATAATAAAGAAAAGAGCTTATGTTAGTGTTTTTAGCTACCTCATTTTATATGTTGTTAAAATTTTCCTTTTTTTTTTTTTCTACTAGGTTTACCCAGGGTTGATGATAACAGCTGGCCTAATCCATTGGATTTTAAATACATTGAACATAACAGTTCACATAAGAGATGTATGTGTGTTCCTTGCACCAACTTTTAGCGGCCTTACATCTATATCTACTTTCCTGCTTACCAGAGAACTTTGGAACCAAGGAGCAGGACTTTTAGCTGCTTGTTTTATTGCTATTGTCCCAGGTTACATTTCTCGTTCAGTAGCTGGATCCTTTGATAATGAAGGCATTGCTATTTTTGCACTTCAGTTCACATACTACTTATGGGTGAGTAACATTTAATTTCTTGCTGCCATTAATACCCATGAACTTTCTGCTGAAATGCTGTAGGTTGTATATATTTGTCTTTTATCAATTATAGTTGCATACAGAGATCTCTGTTACTATTCATAATAAAATTAATAATGATTAACATTTACAAGTGTCAGGTACTGTTCTCATATATACATATTTTATATATTTATCATATGTTGTGAGTGTGTATAAAACATTTTGACAACAATTCTGCTATGTCCATTTTACAAATGATGATTTATATCCTTTACTTCATGTAAGTCATAGCTCCAAAAAAGGGTATCAAAAAACAAGCCATTGATTTTGTTTCTTTTTTTGTCGGGGAAGAAGAGTCAGAAATACTAAGGATGTTGAAATGTGGTTCAATGTGTTGAGATTTTTACTTCTATTTACAAAAAACAGAATTAAAAATTGTGTTTTGCTGTGTACCTTTGTATCAGGAAGTAGTTCCAGTACATTGTTGGAAAGGAGTGGTAAGAGAGGACATCCTTGCCTTGTTTCTGATCTTTGTAGGAAAGTGTCAAGCTTCTTACCATTAACTATGATGTTAGCTAGAGATTTTTTAATATGAGGAGGGGGAACCAAGAAAACCAGAATGTCTTCTGGAGGGTGGGCCCCTAGTAGAACAGGCTTCCTCTGCTGGGTAGTATTCTAGGAACCCATCTGTATCAGTGCTCCAGCTGGTGGTGTTGTGAGAGGCTGTGTTCATCCTCAGTGAATTTTGTGTGAAGGCTCTTTTGAAATGTGTTTGCCCATTTCATGATGGGTGATTTACCAGCTCACCTGTCCACACTCAACTGAGTGTTCAGCACTTTTTGACCAAAAATGGCATGACCCCCTGTTTCCCACCCTCCCTATTAACTGGATCTTGCCCTGAGTGACTTGTTTGTTTTTGCTGGATGAAAAAAGTCTTTAAAGGGAAATACTTGCTGAAGTGAAAGAAGTGAAACCAAAAAATGGTAAAAACACTAAAAGGCATCAAAATTGACATTCAAAAATTGTTTTGAGCAGTGGGAAAAAAGTCTTGATAGGTGTGTTGAATCAAATGGAGAATATTTTGAAGGTGACTGAAGTTTAAACGTGTAAGGATAAATACACAATGTTTTATAAATAAATTCCAAGGGGGTTTTTTGTCCCCTCTTGTATATATTATTATCAAGTTGAGGGAAGTTCCACTCTGTTCGTTGAGAGATTTTATCATGAATGGATGTTGAATTTTGTCAAATTCTTTTTTTTTTTTTTTTTTTAAGTTTCTTTTTTTTATTTTTTAGAGAGAGGAGAAGGGGGAGAGAAAGAGCAATGTATGGTTGCCTCTCACATGGCCCTCACTGGGGACCTGGCCCGCAACCCAGGCATGTGCCCCGACTGGGAATCGAACTGGTGACCTCACAGTTTGTAAGCTGGCACTTAGTCCACCGAGCCACACCACATAGGGCTCTCTGCATTTTTAGGCATGTGCAACAAAAATTCAGCATTCTTTTTGGGCCATCGACCCTCTGTCTAGCCTCATTCTTTGGCCTAGACACACCTACCAACTCCACCATTTTAGCAACGGAATGGCACACACTGCTTCTGTAAAGTGACATCCTTCAAGTGCTTGGTGGCTTTTCAAATATGCGTACCCTTGATGTCCTGGGCAGTTTCATGAAGATTTGAACTTCTTGATTTGTATAATTTTTGTGGGATTTTCTGGATCAAGTGAATAGTGAAGCTTTTTCAGAGGTTTATTTCAGGACGTTTATAGCATTTTGGGGACCCCTCCAGTTCACCAGGGCTGGGTGGGGGAGGGGTCTGAGAGGGAACAGTGCCTCTTGCTCAGCTCTCAGTTGGCTTTCAGTCACTTCATCTGCTACCCACAAGCAAGTTGGGCCCTTCTAGTGCTGATTCCTGGGTGGGTGGTTTTGTGTATGTTCTAGGACACTGTGGGTCTCTCCAACGCACTCTCCTGTGAGGATGGGAGTTTCTCCTGCTGCCTCAACCCCCACAGGTTTTTCCAGCCAGGTTTTGAGGCTTTATTTCCCCATGCTGGAACCCTGAGTTGCGTGGTCTGTCTTGCTCCCCAGTTGTTCCTCCCGGCTTATCCTCATGTAAATGTGGGACCGCCCGTTCCGCTAGCTTACACCTTCCCTGCCCAGGTCCTCCAGCCGCCACCTTGCCTCGAGTCCTCTCTGCCCCTCTTACCAGTTTGGATGAATGAATGTTTCTTTAACTCCTTGGTTGTCGGACTTCCATATAGTTCAATTTTCTGGCAGTTCTGGTTATATTTTGTTTTTAAATTTGTTGTCCTTCTTTTGGTTGTACAAGGAGACAAAGTGTGTCTCTGTAATGCCCTTCTTTATCCCTGATAACTTTTCTTGCTTGTAAATTTCCTTTGTCTGAAATTAATTTAGCTACTCCAGCTTTCTTTTGAGAAGTGTTAGCATGGTATTTATTTTGCCATCTAGTTATTTTTAGCTTATATGTAGCCTTTTACTTAAAGTTGACTTCTTGTAGACAAAATGTAGTTGGGTCTTGGTTTTTGATTCTCCCTGACAATTTGATTTTTAGGTGGTACATTTAGACTGACATTGACATTCAGAGTGATTATTGATATAGCTGGATTAATATTTACCATATGTTACTTTTTTATTTGTTACTTTGTTCTTTGTATTTTTATCCTCCATTCTTTTCTGACTTTAGTGGTTTTGAGTCTTTTATATTACTCCATTTTCTTTCCTTTCTTAGCAGTTATACCTACACTATATCACTTCACAGATGGTGTGGGTATCTTATAATAACAAAATAATTCTAATTCCTTCCTCTTGTCCCTGGTGATATTACTGTCATTCATTTTATTTATATATAAGAATATATATGTGTGTATTCATAAACACACATAGTAGAATACGTAGTGGAATACATTGTTTTCAACAAATTGTTATCTGTTAGATCAATTAAGAAAAAGGAAAAAATGTATTTTACCTTGTTCTATATTTCCTTTTTTTCTTTATGTAGCTCTAAGTTTATGATGTGTATTATTTTCCTTGTTGAAGAACTTCTTTTAACATTTATTGCAAGGTAAATCTGTCAACAAATTCTCTCAATTTCTGTTTGTCTGAGCAAGTCTGTATTTCTCCTTTACTTTTGAAAGATAATTTTACAGTGTACAGAATTCTAGGTCGGCGTGTTTTTCCTCTTGCAGTACTTTATTTCACTCTGTTCTCCTCTTGCTTGTATGGTTTCTGAGTAGAAGTCATGTAATCCTTATCTATGTTCCTGTGCAGTTAGGGTGTCTTTTCCACTGGCCTTTTTTAGTACTTTATCTTTGATTTCCTGTAGTTTGGAAAAGATAAGCCTAGGTGTAATTGGGTTGAGGGCTTTTTTGGCATCTATCGCTATGTCTTTGAGCTTCCTTGATCTGTGGTTTTTGTGTCTGGCATTCATTAGGGGAAATTCTCAATCATTACTGTTTCAAATATTCTGTCCCTCTGTCTTTGTTCTCGTTCTGGTATTTGCAGTACATGTATATCACATCTTTTGTTGTTCTACAGTCCTCGCATAGGTTCTGAGAATGCATCACTAAGCAGTTTTGTCATTGTGTTGAGCATCATAAAATGCACTTACATAAACCTTGATAGTATAGTCCATTAAACACCTAGGCTATAAGGTGTATGTAGTCTGTCGCTTCTAGGCTACAAACATGTGCAGCGTGTTACCTCACAAAACAACACAAGATTAAATCAAGCACAAGAGAAGATGATGCGGTCGGGAACCGTGTGAGCAGGAGATGCATGAGGCTGCTGCCTGGGTAACAGCGTAGTTTTACAGCAAACTTTTTTTTTTATAAGTAGTAAAAGAATGCTGTAACAATAATTAAAAAGTATAATATAGTAAATATGTAAACCAGTAATAGTCTCTTGTCATCATTATCAAGTATAATATACTATACATAATAATATGTGCTATATACTTTTATGATTGGCAGAGTAGTAGGTTTGTTTACACCAGTATCACCACAAACACAGGAGTAATGCATTGTGCTACAACCTGTAAACAGCTCTGACATTACGAAGTGATAGGAGTTTTTTAGCTCCACTATAACCACTGTCATATATGCAGTCTATTATTGCCTCCCCCCCAAAAAAACCTCACCATTGCAGCACATAACTGTGTTGTTTGGTAACAATATTGCCTTCCAACCTGTGAACAAACTTGGGGTGTGTTTCCATTTATTCGTCTTTAATTTCTTAAGCAATGTTTTATGGTTTTCATTGTACCTCTTTTGTAAGTCTTTTACCTCATCAGTTAAGTAATAAGTACTTTATTATTTTTGATGCTATTGGAATTGGAATTTTTTTGGTAATTTTTAGATTGTTCATTGTTAGTGTATAGAAATGCAACTGGTTTTTATTTGTTGACTTTGTATCCTGCTGCTTTGCTGAATTCATTTATTAGTCTCAGAATTTTTTGTGTGTGGAATCTATGGTTTTTTACATATAAGATTATATTATTGGCGCACAGGGTTCATTTTACTTCTTCCTTTCCAATTTTGGGTGCCTTTTATTTATTTTTTTTCTTCCCTAGTTGCTATGGCTAGAATTTCAAATACTATGTTGAATAAAAATGGGAAATGTGGGCATCCTTGCCTTGTTCCTAATTTTAAAGGAAAAGCTGTTGAATCTTTTATCATTGAGTATGATATGGTTTTGATATGTGGCTTTAATTATATATTTTTATATTATTAAACATTTAACATATTGGTACATAATATTTTATAAGTTAATATTATTTATACCTTTTTTTTACATAGCATTTCTCAGTTGGATGAAGATATTCCTCTAGGAAACTCCTTGGGAAAGGCTTACGAGTACAATATTTCTCAAGTTTTCTTTCGTATTTAAACCTGTTTTTCTATTGCTTCTTATAATTGAGAGCTTGGCTGGCTATAAAATTCTAGCTTGTATGTCCTTTGTTTCAATTTCTTGAATTTGTTGTACTACCATCACTTATTATACTCATTACTGTGAAGAACCTGATTTTATGCATTTCACAAGAAATGTTGATTTTTTGCCCTGGCCAGGTGGCTCAGTTGGTTGGAGCATCGTCCCATACACCAAAAAGTTGAGGTTCAATCCCTGATCAGGTTGTGTACAGAAGGCAACTGTCTGTCTCTCTCTCCCCCTCTCTCTCCTCCCCACTCTCTTTCCTGTCTCTCTGAAATCAATAAACATATCCTTGGGTGAGGATGAAAAATAAGTCAAAAAGAGTACAGTCTTGGTAGCCAAACTGCTATGGTTTGATTTCTTTTTGCTTAAATGTTAGCTGTACCACTGAGGGTGTCTTAAACTACCCTAAGTGTATTTCATAACTATAAAATGGAATATCAGTATCTACCTGATATAATTTAAATAAGTTAATGCTTGTAAAGGTATAGAATATTGTGAGAACACTGCAAGTGATGAATGCATGTTTGTTATTCTATTGTTACTGTTCACCTACAACAGAGCTAATACAGATAAAATAGTACTTGAAGTAGTGCTTATCATATAGCCTCATATAGGGTTTTTTTTGTTTTTTTTTTTTAATGTTTTCCTCTGTGCCTTTGTAATCAGTCCTTTCCTTAACCCATATTCTTTGCAACCAGAGATTTGATTTCTGTCTGTATATTTTTGGGAGTCTGTTTTCCGGAATGCATATAATCAAACAGTAAGGGTTAAATTAACCCTTTGTGTTTGGCTTATTTCACTTAGCAAAATACTTGGAGACTCATCCATATTGTTGCATGTTTTAGTAGTTTATTACTTTTTATTGCTTAGTAGTATTCTGTTGTATGGATCTACTATATATAGTTTTTTTTTGTTTTTTGTTTTTTTAGCTTTTGGCAGTTACGAGTAAAGCAGCTACAGTTATTTGCATACAGTTCTTCATTTTGACATGTATTAGTATTCCTCTTGGATAAATGCCTAGGTGCAGGATTGCTGGTTTGCATGATAAGTATATTTTTAATTTTATAAAAAGCTGCCGAATGGTTTTCCAAAATGGCTGTGACATTTGGCATCTCCTCCACTAGAGTCTGAGGAGTTTCATTTACTTGCTTCATCACTGCATGGTATGTTCAATTTTTTTTTTTAAATTTTAGCTATTCTACTAGGTATATAATAGTATCTGATGGTTGTAATTTGCTTTTCCCTAATGACTAATAGTAAGCATCATTTTATGTGCTTATTTTCCATCCATTTACGCTTTTGCCTGTGTTTTGATTGGGTTGTTTGTTTTATTATTGAGCTGAAGTAGTTCTTTTTTTTTTTTAATATATTTTATTGATGATGCTATTACAGTTGTCCCATTTTTCCCCCTGTCTTCCCCTCTTCCCTCATACCCCCCATTCCCTGCCCTTTAGTTTTTGTCCATAGGTCATACACATAAGTTCTTTGGCTTCTACATTTTCTATACTGTTCTTAACCTCCCCCTGTCTGTTTTCTCCCTACCATTTATGCTACTTATTCTCTGCACCTTTCCCTGCTCTCTCCCCCTACCACTCCCCTGTTGATACCCCTCCAAACCTTATATAAATCCCTTTAACATTTCATACAGTAAAGGCCGGGTGATGATGAACTCCTTGAACTTGACCTTATCTGAGAAGCACTTTATCTGCCCTTCCATTCCAAATGAGAATTTAGCTGGATAGAGTATTCCTGGATGTAGGTCCTTGCCTTTCATGACTTGGAATACTTCTCTTCAGCCACTTCTTGCTTGCAAGGTCTCTTTTGAGAAGTCAGCTGACAGTCTTATGGGAATTCCTTTGTAGGTAACTGTCTCCTTTTCTCTTGCTGCTTCTAAGATTCTGTGAAGGAGTTCTTTATATATTTTGGAAATATGGCCTTTATCAGACGTGTGTTTTGCAAACATTGTCTCACAGTCTGAGGTTTGTCTTTTTATTTTGTTAATGGTATTTTTCTAAAAGGGCAGAATTTTTAAATTTTAATGAAGTTCAATTCATCATGTTTTTCCTTTATGGTTCTTGCTTTTTGGTGTGTTGTCAGAATCTTTGCATACTCCAAGGTCACAAACATACTCTAACATTTACTTCTAGAAATTGAATAGATTTAGGTTTTACATTAAAATCTGTGATCCATTTCAAGTTGGTTATGGCCTGTGGTGCAAGAAAAGGGTTGAGGTTTTCATTTTTAGGATTTGTATGTCCTGCTGATTCAACATCATAAAGGCAGTTTTTTCTCCACTGAATTGTTTACCTTGGTAGCCTTGTCAGGATCAGTTGAAAAAACACTTTGGGTCTGTTTGGGAAACTGTTATGTATCTGTCCTTATGACAGTACACCAGGGTGTGTTTATTAGTTTATAAAAAACGCTCAAAACCAGACAGCATGAGTAACTCAACTTTGTTCCTCTGTTTTCAGAATTGTGTTGACTCTTCCTAGTTCTTTGCTTTATATAAATTTTAGATTTGGCTTATCAACATCTACCCAAAAAGCCAACTGGAATTTTTGTTGGAAGTACATTATCTGTAGATCATTTTGGGGAGAATTGTCATCTTTGGTTCTTAACAATGTGACAACCTGGTGGAGGCCCATGGAAAAGAGCTTGTGAGTGCCAACTACTCTCATGTCTAGATCCTGAGCTATTATTCTAGCACTTGCTTATTTGTAACTTTAGCTTTTTGATAAACATAAGGAAACTTATTATTTTGTAGATTTTCTCATTATGGTGAAAATGACCTTTTTAAGCTTTCCACATCCTAAACACAAGCAGAATTTAGGTCTTTTAATACTGTAAACCTGAACACATCATGTTTGTAGATCTTAGAAGTATGCTTTCCAATCGAATTTTGTGTGGTAATGGAAATATTCTCTATTTACGCTGTTTAATAGGTTCCAGTTATCAATGTCTTCTTTATGGATCATACATTTGGTGTTGTATCTAACAAAAATAACACCCCCCCGCCAAAAAAAAAATCACCAGAGTAAGGATACCCTGATTTTCTCCTATGCTGTTTACTAAAAGTTTTATAATTTTGTGTTTTACATTTACATCTATGACCCCTTTTGCTTTAACTTTTGTGAGGGGAACAATGAAGTCTGTGTTTAAGATTCATTTATTTGCATGTAGGTGCCCAGTTCTACCGTTTTGTTGAAAAAACTGTCCTTTCTCTATTGAATTGCCTTTTCTCCTTATCAGAGGTCAGTTGACTCTTTGTGTGGGTCTGTTTGTGGGCTCTATTCTGTTCCATTGATCTTTGGATCTTTGTTCCTTTTACCAATACCATACTGTCTTAAATGACAGTAGTCTTCCTTTTTATCCCCAGGGGACATATCTTAAGATTCCCAGTGGATGCCTAAAATGGTGGGTCATACCAAACTCTATATTTACTATGCTTTTTCCTATAAATGCATATCTATGATAAAGTTTCGTTCATAAACCAGGCCCAGTAAGAGATTAACAACAATGATAAAATAGAACAATTACAACAATATATTGTAATAAAAGTTCTGTGAATATGGTCCCTCAAAAATTTAGATAAGGAGAGAATCTTAAAAGCAGCAAAAGAAAAGGAAACAGTTGCCTACAAAGGAGTTCCCATAAGGCTATCAGCTGATTTCTCAAAAGAAACCTTACAGGCAAGAAGGGGCTGGAGAGAAGTATTCTAAGTCATGAAAGGCAAGGACCTAGATCCAAGATTACTCTATCCAGCAAAGCTATCATTTAGAATGGAAGAGCAGATAAAGTGCTTCCCAGATAAGGTCAAGTTCAAGGAGTTCATCATCACCAAGCCTTTATTATATGAAATGTTAAAGGGACTTACCTAAGAAAAAGAAGATCAAAAATATGAACAGTAAAATGACAATAAACTCACAACTATTAACAACCAAACCTAAAAAACAAAACAAATCAAAAACAAACTAAGCAAACAACTAGAACAGAAACAGAATCACAGAAATGGAGATAACATGGAGGATTATCAGCAGGGGAGTGGGAGGGGGCGAGAGGGGGAGAAGGTACAGAGAATAAGTAGCATAAATGGTAGGTAGAAAATACGCAGGGGGGGGGTTAAGAATAGTATGGGAAATGGAGAAGTCAAAGAACTTGTATGTATAACCCAGGAGCATGAACTAAAGGCGGGAATGGGGGTACGAGGCGGTGTGCAGGGTGGAGGGGAATAAAGGGGGGAAATGGGACAACTGTAATAGCATAATCAGTAAAATATATTTTTAAACATTTAATTTTTGAAAAATTTCCAGAAATTTTCCATGCATAAATTTATAACCTTTTCCACCTTAACTAAGCGTTTATCATGCACTGTGCCTGTGACTTTTGCAGTTGAGATGCAACAGCAAAACTCGCACGAATTTCTTTTTCCTTCACAATTTCATGGATAGAATGTTTGTTTGTTTGTTTGTTTGTTTTACTGTATATCTTAGAAGCCTCAGCCTATAGGTTTTTTTCCTTTTCTTATTAAGTTGAGAACTACCTTTTCACTTTTAAAGAAAGAATTTTATGGCTTCTTCTTGGTAGGTAAGAATTTCCAGCACCACTACTCTTGTGCTTTGGGGCCACTATTAAGTAAAATAAAGTAAGAGTTATGTGAACATAATAAGCACTGCAATACCATGACAGCTGATCTGATAACCAAGAATGCTACTAAGTGACTAATGAGGTAGTGTATATAGCATGGAGACGCTGGACAAAGGGATGATTCATTTCTCGGCAGGACAAGATTTCATCACACTATTTGGAATGGCACTAAATTTAAAACCTATGAATTATTTATTTCTGGAATTTTCCGTTTAATATTTTTAGACCATAGTTGACTTCAAGTAATGGAAACATTAGAAAGCAAAACCCTGGATGAGGGGCTACTACTGACTGAATGTCTCCTGTCCTTTGCTTTAATGTAGTAGTAGGGGCCCATTTTAAAAGTAAAGAATTCCTTTAAGAATTCCTTTAAATAGAGTACTGTTAAATTTGAACTTCCTATCAGGACATGGAAATATAACTCTTTTAACACAGACTTGCTTGTAATGGAACTTGGGTCTATTATTTCCTTAGGACACTTATATGATTCATTGTAAAAAAATAACCCCTTGCTCCTGACATAAGTATTTAGAGCTTGTGTTTCTGAAATTTAAAAATTGGTTTTCTGAAGTTGCTCACATATTTGGCTTTTTCAGATGAAAATACAAACTCTTAGCTGTAATTATTTCTTTGATTAGTTTTTTTAAATTTTGTTTATTTTAGTGAGAGGGGGAGGGAGGCAGAAAGAAAGGGAGAGAAACATCAGTGTGTGGTTGCCTCTCACGCACCCCCTACTGAGGACCTGGCTCATAACCCAGGCATGTGTCCTGACTGGGAATCAAACCAGCCGCCCTTTGAGTTTGCTGGTCGGCACTCAATGCACTGAGCCACACCAGCCAGGGCTGATTTATTTTTTTATGTCACTAGAAGTTGGTCAACTTTTTGAACCTTTGTTTACTGTAAGTTGTCTTCACAGTTCAGAATAATTGAGGATTTTACTGATATATTATTAGGCTGTTTAGAACCTATTTTAGGAATACACATTTCTTGAAGACATTGATTATAGCATCTGAAAATTTCTGGGTGATGAAAAGTTTTTGAAAATGTATGCTCATAATTAGACTTATGTGTGAGATAGGATCACATTCAAATGAAGAAAAGTTACAGATTAAGGTTAAACAAACCAGCCTTGTGAGTTCCGCCCAAGATGGAGGTGTAGGTAGAAACCGTTCAATTCCTCTCACAACCAAGAGGAGGATAACAACCAATCTAAAATCAGTAAACAACCAGAAGTGCCAGAAAATCAAACTGCATGGAACTCCGACAACCACGGAATTAGAGAAACAATCAAACAGAACAACCAGACCAGTAGGGCGGAGGACACAGAGAAACTGTGTAGGCAGGGCTGGCTGCTGCTAGGTGGTGGGTTTCGACGGCAGGGCTGACTTAAGGGGAAACAGACTAAGAGCTGGCTGTGGACTATAGGGCAGTTGCTGAGGTGGGAGAAACTCCCAAGTTCACATGAGAGTTTGTTGAAAAGTGGGCTAGAGATGAGCACGCGAGCTGCATTGTTCCCTCTCTGGCCCCTGGCCCACAAGCACTCCCTCAGCGCAGCAAAGAGGGTTGCCTTGCCCAGCGGGGGTTGGGGAGATAACTAAGGCCCCGCCCCCTTACATCTTACAACTTAACAAGGGCCACAAATAAAGAAATAGGGCCAAAATGAAAGAACAGAACAAAACTTCAGAAAGACAGCTAAACAAGGAGGAGGTAGCCAACCAATCTGATGGAGATTTTAAACCCCTGGTAATCAAAATGTTTACAGAACTGATTGAGCTTGGTTGAAAAATGAAAGAAAAAAGGAAAGATACCTAAAATGAAATAAAGCAAAATATTCAGGGAACCAACAGTGACAGGAAGGAAACCAGGACTCAAATCAACAGTTTGGAACAAAATGAAGAAATAAACATCCAACCAGAACAGAATGAAGAAAGAAGAAAAATGAAGAGAGACTTTTGAACCTCTTTGACAACTTGAAACATTCCAATATCTGAATTCTGTAATTCGCCAGAAGGAAAACAACAACAGCAAGAAATTGAAAACTTACTTGAAAACATAATGAAGGAGAATTTCCCCGATCTGGCAAAGGAAATAGACTTCCACGAACTCCAGGAAGCCTGGAGAGTCCCAAAGAAATTGGACCCAAAGAGGAGCACATCAAGGCATATAATTATTAAGTTACTCAAGATTAAAGATAAGGAGAAAGTCTAAAAAGCAGCAAGAGGAAAGGAGTTAGTTACCTACAAAGGAGTTCCCATAAGGCTATCAGCTGATTTCTCAAAAGAAACCATGCAGGCAAGAAGGGGCTGGAAAGAAGTATTCCCAAGTCATGAAAGGCAAGGACCTATATCCAAGATTACTCTATCCAGCAAAGCTATCATTTAGAATGGAAGGGCAGATAAAGTGCTTCTTAGATAAGGTCAAGTTCAAGGAGTTCATCATCACCAAGCCATTATTATATGAAATGTTAAAGGGACTTATCTAAGAAAAAGAAGATAAAAAATATGAACAGTAAAACGACAACAAATTTCACAACTATCAACAGATGAACCTAAAAAAATAAAAGAAAGAAAAACAATGAAAACAAAAACTAAGCAAACAACTAGAAAAGGAACAGAATCAGAGAAATGGACATCACATGGAGGGTTTTCAGAGGGGAGAGGGAAGGGAGGAATGGGGGGAAAGGTACAGGGAAGAAGAAGCAGAATTGGTAGGCATTAAATAGATGGGGAGAGGTCAAAAATGGTATAAGAAACAGAACTCAAAGAACTTATATGTACAACCCATGGACATGAACTAAGTCTAAGTCGGGGGGAAGCTGGAGGGTTGCGGGGTGCAGGGTTGGGGGGGATAAAGGGAGAAAAATTGGGAAACCTGTAATAGCATAGTCAATAAAAAATACTTTAAAAAAAACCCAGCCATATGGACATGTAGATTTAGTGAACACTTTTACTCTTTAGTTAAATTCTCAGTTCATTGATAGTAATAATTTTAATATAAAAATATAACAATGAAAAATACCATTTGATGCTTTTACTGAAAACTAAATAGCAAGGAATAAAATCCAAAGCTACTTTTAAAATGTGTGATTGCTGCCCAGTGATATAAGTGCATATATTAAGTGGAACTGAATACTCAGTACATACTTTAAAACAACTTTTACTTTTTGTAATACAAGTTTACTAAACATTTAATATTTTTTATTCAACAGGAGCATTTGTAGACATATTTATTACATCAGTTGCTCTCTTTTTTAGGTAAAATCTGTAAAAACTGGGTCTGTTTTTTGGACAGTGTGCTGCTGCTTATCGTATTTCTATATGGTAAGATTTTATATTTGAAACTGTGCAAGTTCTAACAAGTCTTTCTGGCAGTTAGACCAGTTTCTCCATCATTCTCTTCTTATCAAGGGCTAGTTCTCCACTTTTTTTCTCCTGATCGTTAGGATCTTAATTTTATTTAATGTGTGCTCTTTCATTTCTACCATTTTCTTTCCTGCCCCCACCCCCAGGACCCCATAGGGACTTCTGCTTTAGTGGGGATGGCTAATACTCCACCTCTCAAATATAATATTTGCAGGAAGTGAAATAAAAATTTTTCTTTTAAGTGTTCAAGCTTAATCTAATGGTCACTTCCTGTAGGTTAACCTGTAAACTACCTACATGTGTTTTCAACAGATTTCTTAAGATTGGAGTTCAGTATTATCTCTTCTTTTTTTCATACTGCACCCTGTTTAGTAGTTTTGTGCTGAAAAATAATGATAAAATTAGGTACCTTTTTTGTGTGTTTTTAAAGAAGTGTCATGGGATTTGTGCATCCATGTTATCTGTGCCCCTTTTAAAGTGGTTAAAGCCTGGGGCACATTCTAAGCAGTTGTACTCAGAAATAGTGAATGAATTCTCTTTCAAGTTTAGACTTAAATTTTGTAAATAACTAGGAGTCCTTTGCTTAGGTGCCCAATCAGAGTAACTTTTTTTGTTTTTTTCAGTGAATAAAAAGTAGCGTGTAACTGAAGCAATAAACTGATGTTCTTGTATGCATTTTAAATTCAATGCAATTCCTTACAAGTGGTTCTGAAATATTTTATACAAGAACAGCATTGTTAGAATATGTATGTTAATATATAGTCTCAAGTTACCTAGTGCTATAAATGGCTTTTTCAAACTTTTAATTATTACAACACACCCAAAAATTGATCTTGATAACACCCTATTGCTCATTATTGAATATACTTTAAAAATTAATTCTCTTGGTTGAAAATAAATATTATCTTTAGAATCTTTATTAATTTACACTAGAACATACTTATTCTGATTAAATAGAATTATTCTAGCTTTGTGATACAGGTTAAACATCAAAATGGAATCTTGATTTGTACAGGAAATAATTTATACTCTAGACAGCACCTTTTGCTTTTAGGAAATCAAAGCATATCTGGATCATCTGAGTATTCCTTTTAGTTGGAATTATTGACTGCTGCTAACATTCATTGTTTATATTCTCAGTGAAGTTTCTTCTAATACATTTATCACCAAAAATGGGGGAGTAAAGGCTATTTTTGTGTTTTTTTTTTCTTATAATCTGTATCCTAAAAATCCTTATCCTTATGACAGTCCTTTTACTTTTAATTCACAAGTTATAATGTTCTCAGTATTCTTTAATTTAATTTTATCATTTCTCCAGTGAATGTAGAAGAGCATACTGGATTTATGGGATTATGTTATTTTAATCCTATGAATAAAAATAAGGAGAAATTGTTTATTTGTAGGTTATATAAATCCATCTTGAAACATCTCTCAAAATTGCTAAATATATTTGCTTATTGTATGCTTAAATTATCATGACAAAACTTACCTATTTTAAAAAGCAAACATAAATTATTTCACTTATTTATCCATAGGTATCTGCTTGGGGTGGTTATGTGTTTATTATCAACCTTATTCCACTGCACGTATTTGTGTTATTATTGATGCAGAGATACAGCAAAAGAGTCTACATAGGTAAGTGAATTGACTTCTGACAACTGTCAGCTTCGAAGAGGTGTTTCATTTACGTTATTTTCATTGAACAGACATTTCTGTTAGGCCAGTATTATCCATGAGAAGATAAAAATAATTTTGTATTTATTTTGCTTTTGGTATTTGTAAGGAAGTATAGGCATTTTTAAGTAAGTGTGTTATCAACTTCTTGATGAATTTTTGCTTTGTTTCTATAGAAATCATATAGATTTAATATATTCAAATTCAGAAAAAAACTTTTGAACGCCTTTTCATTGTAATATACAACAGACTTAGTTCATTTGGGCTGCCATCACAAAGTACCACTGGGTAGCTCATGAAGAGCAGAAATTTATTTTTTATAGTCTGGAGGCTGGAAAGTCCAAGATCCAGGTACCAGAATGGTCACGTTCTTGTGAGGGCTCACTTCCTGGTACAGAGCTGATGCCTTGCTTTGCTCCGACCTCATGTGGTGGAAGGGATGTGCTAGCTCTGGGGCCTCTACTCTAATCCCAGGAGCCCTCATGACCTAATCACCTCCCACCATCACCTTGGGCATTAGATTTTCAGCATATGAATTGGGGGTGAGTTGGGGCACAAACTTTCAGACCATAGGATATCTTTATTTGGGCAACAGGTTTTAAAACATTCTTGAATTAGTTGCTTAGTGAAAGATGGTGTCTCAAACCTTAGAGCTAATTTTTATGATATAGACAGAAAATTCTTATGGGTTGAATTAGAGAAATCATGATTGGAAACCAACATCTTAGTAAAATAATAAAATTCCATTATTATAAAGTTTTTGGAAAACAGTAACACAAAGATAGCTTATTTACTCAATTCAAAAATATATAGTAGTTTGGTAGTTCCTTAAAAACTTAAATCACAGAGTTACCGCATGATTCAGTAATTCAGCCCCAAGTACATACCCAAGAGAATTGCAAGTATATATTCACACAGAAACTTGTACACTAGTATTCATAGCAGCATTCATTATTCATAATAGCCAAAAAGTGAAGACAACCAAAATGCTCATCAACTGATGAATAAAGTGTGGTATCCATACAGTGGAATATTACTCAGTCATAAAAAGAAGCGGAGTACTGATACATGCTACCTTGAAAACCTTATGCTAGGTAAAATAAGCCAGACACAAAGGCCAGATATTGTAGGATTTTTTTTTTTTTTTTTCAATGAAATGTCCAGAACAGGCAAATTCAGAGACAGTAGATTAGTGGTTGCCAGGAAGTCAGGGCATGGAGGAATGACTGAGTGAGTATGGAGTTATGGACATGTGATGAGGAAATGCAGAAATTGATAGCGGTGATAGTTATACAACTTTGTGAATATAATAAAAACCACTCAATGATGTATTTTAAGGGGGGAATTTTTATAGAGTGTGAATTGTATCAATTATTAAAACATTGTAGTACATTTATACCATTTCAGCATATCTTACAGCAGTCGTCACTGGAATGATTAATACATGAGTTCTTGCATGTACTTAGCTTTCTAATCTTCATGACCACACTGTGAGGATAGGCACTGTCACCACCCTCATTTCACAGATGAGGAAACGAGAGAAGACATGATAACTTGCTGAAGATCTTGTAGTCAGTGATGGAGCTGACGTCTGAACTTGGATGTTTTGGCTTCACAGCCCATGATGCTAGAAGTCACTCTAACTATGCGCATATAAATAAATAGCTTACTGTTGAAATACATCGACCTGTGAGGTCTCTCTACCCTGAAAACATTATAACCAGTCATTGGGATCCAGAAAAGGGAATAATAGATGAACTGCACTTTTCAGCTTTTTTGTTTTGGAAATAAAGAAGGAAAAAATTTTTAAGTTAAATCATTGATTATAGGAGAGGAACTAAGATTTTTGATATTTAGTTTTTAAAAATGTGGGGTCCTGAAAATTTAATTGCCAGGGGAAGAAAGTGCAGGAAAGTCTGAGGGACTTTTGTGAGATGCCCATGAATCAGGAAGAAGGAGAAGAGCCAAAGGAGAAGTCAGAAGTAGCGACATAAAGAACATTAGTAGAGAGGCCAGATGGAAGTCCCAAAAAAGTGTGAAACATGAGCAGTGTTCAACTCCAGTAGAGTGTGAGTGCTGACCTCTGATAGGGTGAGAGCTGAGAAGAGACCTGGTAAGTAGGAACCCTTTGGCCACTTTAGAAAAGCATGCAGTTAATACTTCTTTGTTTGGCTCTTGAGAATATTTCTTTTCCGAGGGAAGAGAAATAAAATGATGTAGGGATATTACATTGTGTGTATAAAGTTAGATTAGTAAATGCCCCATATAATTTCATAGTGTTTAAATTCTCTGCCCCATCCTCCTCAGGGGATGTTACATTGTGTGTATAAAGTTAGATTAGTAAATGCCCCATATAATTTCATAGTGTTTAAATTCTCTGCCCCATCCTCCTCGTTTCTTTTCTCTTACTCCACTCATGTAACTAAGAGTCTTTCAGGTGATTTTTATGCTCTTTGGTAGAGTTTACTTTTAAATGGATAGAAAGTGATGGCACAGGACAATTGTTTCCCTTCCTTCATTCACCCCAGTGTATCTGATTTAAATTAAATGTAATATAACTTAGTGGTCCTAAAAAACAAGGAAGCATTACGTGTTTGTGTGTATAGCTTGTCCTCTGATTTTGGATCCTCCGTCAGTAGTTATCCCTCCTCATGAGCAGCAGTATTTCAATAAAAAAGGATTGGTAGATGGCAAACTCAGAATTATGTTAACCAAAAGTTTGATTGGATTCTAAGTAACAAGTGAAGTAAAAATGAATCATTTGAAATAATTATGAAGAAAATTCTCTTTTGAGTAAAATTTTCGCACATATCCTTTGACTCAGTTGTTAAGGGAAACTATCGATTTGTTCCCATGAAAAAGGGGGAGCATGGGAGGGAATGTGTATGTGTAGGGGTGGGAGAAGGGGGCAGGGTGTAAGGAAAGCTTGGATATAAGGGGGTAAAAAACCTATCTTCTTGAAGAAATTAGGCTGGGGTTATAAAGTTATATTTTTTGTGAAGATACATTTGGACTTGTTGAATTGGGAAATAAATTTTATAAAACTGTGTTACAAATGGGATTCTCATATTTTCCCATGAAGAAAGAACACTCAGATCTTACTTTACAGTTATAGAAAGACTGATTTACGGGTATCACTTAACACCGATGGGATAGAAAATATTTTTAACCTTTCTAATGTGATAAAAGTTTATCACACTTTATGTCATAAGAAAATTATTAAAGATATGAAGACATGTGGTGTTACTTATAGTTGTGAAAATAGCTTAAATGTCCAATAGGAAAATTATAATTTATAAATGACACTTCAGTTGTAGTGCTGTCATATCATGACATATGGTGCCATTAAACACAGTCTTTTACAGTATTTAATGATACAGGAAAAGTCAATAAAAGACAGCAAGGATTATTAGTGATTTTCTTCACATTTTTTTCTGCTTTCTAAATTTTCTACAATGAGCATGTGTTAAATTCAGAATGAATGAGACTTGTTTTTTAATTTGTAGAAATATGAACTTCATTTCTTATGGTTTGTGTCTCACTGACTAAATTAGACTAATTTAAGAAGGAAGAAAATAGTTTCTAGTATTGATAAATGGTTTTTAACTGTTATTGAAGCAATTTGTTTATGGTATTGTCTGTGTTTTCTCTAGTGAGTTAATTTGAGTAAGGAGAGTAACAGTCACTTTTCATATTATACCTAAAATGTATTTTTATGGTAATTTTGCTGGGACTCATCATTGAAAGAGTGAAGTGTTACAGACATGCCATTTCAGTTTTGCACAGACTATTCTAGGGTTGCATCGCCTGTAACTAAATAGAATCCTGCCATTAAGAATTCAAGTCAAAGCCATAAAGTTTAGGAAATCATATTTATACTCGGCAGCTATAAACAGAATATAGCTAATGCTAGATTAACTTACGTAACAGCAAATATAATAAGCACATGCAAAAGCGAGAAGTGCTAGAAGTTTTCTGATCCTGCCATATTATTTTTGAGGAAATTCAAGCAAATTGGTTCACAAGATAATTGTTTAATAGATACTAAGTTCTGTGCTAGTCATTAGGATACACCGATGATTAGAAGATGACCTTCTTCTAAGGGACTTACACAATGTGATCCATTGCTGCAGTGTAATTGTAGCATGAGAACAAAGTGAAAATGGGAAGGAATTTTGGAGATAAAGCTTGATCTTGAGAGGAGAAAACATAACAGGATTTGTGATGATGTGAACATAAATAAGAGGATGTACTGCAGAGCCAAATTAACAAGATTCAGTTTCTGCCCTAGCCGCTTACTGGTGGTGCATTTTTGGGTAAATTTCTTAATTTCTTTATGCCTTATTGCCTGTTGGGTCAGGTGACAATAATAATAATTCCTACTTTGCAGACTTTTAAGGATAAATAAGTTAATATGTGAAAACTGTTTATAGTACAAGTGCTGTTTGCCTCTGTTGTTGAAGTTATAGAATAGCCAGACAAGACAGAAAGAATTCCAGAAGCTGAGAGAGGTAAAGACTGAGGGGAGAAAGCCCCATAACCTAAAAATTGTTTTTAACTGAAAATTTTCACTAGAACTGTTTTTTATTATGAGAAACGTAGTAGAGAAATAATGCTAGAGTATAATGTAAAGTACAAAATTGCAACCAAAACACAACTTCTGGTAGAGTGGTGTGCTTATTTTATTTATAATTTAGAAACTTAAGGTGGTATATATATAGTTATATACAGAGTTTCTAAGCAAAATCTGCAGCTTCTTTCCCCACCTTTTTACTTAACTGGCTCACTCTCTAAGCTCTCATCCCAAGACAAGCACTTTTAGTCTTTCAGTTGGTTCTTGTTTTTTGTCTGTTTTGTTTATCTTTATTACGTTTTGTTTGTTTTTGTGTGTGCGTGGATTCCTCCCCCCCCACACACACACACTAATGCATTTTTAAAGGGTTCTGTTCTCTTCCATCATGTGTGGGTTTTCTCACACCAAACAGTTCTCTGGCACTAGCTGAGTGTCCTACCAGTCAGCTCGATTCTGACACCATTTACCCACAGGTAGCATCAAATGCCATAGGTTAAGGGCTCAGTTCCATAAAACTGCCCTCAGCTTCAGATGACAGTCTCAGTTCCAGATTGTCACCTGGACTTCTGACAGAATGGCTGTAAATGAGAGGTTCCCACAGTCCCCTCCTTGGGTTCCATTAATTTGCTAGAGTGGCTCACAACTAAGAGAAACATGTTACTAACCAGATAACTGGTTTGTTATTAAGGATTGTAATTCAGGACCATCTAGAAGGAAGAGATCCATTAGACTTCATAAGTTTTAAGGCTTTGTCACAGAGAAAGTACATGTTAGTTTCGGGAACATTGGAGCTTCTTGTGAACTTAAAGTTTCAATGGAACTTGAATTAGACCTTTCAGTGCCTTTTATGTTAATAGAACAACTCATTTGTGTACCTTAAGTCAAGGGCATTGGTTTATTTTTTTTCTGTATCTATCTGGTCTCACCTCATACCCTTGTATTAAAAAAAATACTGCCCTGGTCAGATGGCTCAGCTGATTGGAGTATCATCCTGTGCACTAAAAGGTTGCAGGTTCAATTCCTGGCCAGGGCATAAACCTAGGTTGTGGGTTTGATTCCCACTTGGGGGACAAACTGGGGAGGCTACCAATCGATGTTTCTCTCTCTCTCCCCCCTCCCTCCCATTCCCTCTCTAAAATCAATAAACATCCTCGAGTGAGAATTTTTTTTTTTTAAGTACTTTAAGAGTGAAAGAAATTTAGGCTCTGTTTAGAAGATTACTATTTGTCCCAAATTAAAGAGGTGGTGGTGGTAGTTAAAAATAAAGTAATAGACCTTGTATACATCTTTCTACTGGTATTTTTTTTTTTTCTGGAATTCTAACACATTAGAACTATGATCTTAGTAGTGAACACCAGTAACTGTGCTTCCACAGGATGGCAGTGTGGTAACGTTTTCATTCTGTAATAAATGATTTACAACATTACTGGTGTTACATACTTCTGTAGAACTCTCTACTCTTGATGGAAAGCTTTATTCTTCTGGTTTAAAGCGTAAGGAAAGTTGGTTAACATGGTTAGATAGAAAGTTATGATAGATGTGATAGTAGTTCGGTTAAGTTTCCTGTAGAGTTTGTAGGAGGAATTGGTGGGGAGTGATTTCTGTTGCTATGGGTTTATGTTGCTGAGGCCTTCTGAAGACAGTAACAGAAGTGGTATAGGTTTGTCGTTGCCTCTTCGATGCTCATGTCTAGAAGAGGTGATCTCACCCTCTTAAGTTTTTATAGGGCCAGGGTTTTCCCCACCAATTTCACATGTAATTCCCTTGCTTTATTATGGTTCTTTGTGTACATCTCTGATTTTCTCAATTAGATAGCTATCTCTTAGAGAACA
The DNA here is from genome assembly GCA_004026765.1 of Micronycteris hirsuta. NCBI lineage: Eukaryota > Metazoa > Chordata > Mammalia > Chiroptera > Phyllostomidae > Micronycteris > Micronycteris hirsuta. Next base: position 23,334 of record PVJI01004496.1, on the reverse strand, counting down.
GAAAGGATTGCTCTTAACAGGATTTTGTAATTTTTAGATCGTCTTGACCATAATGAACATAAGGTTAATATTTGAATGAATTATAGAGGTAATTTTTTAAAATCATTACCAGAGGATATGTTTTTTGATTTTTGAGAGAGAGGAAGGAAGGGGAGGGAGGAAGGTTGGTGGGGGAGGGGAGAAACTTAGATCAGTTGCCTCCCCTATGCACCCTGACCCGGAATCTAACCCGAAACCTTTTGGTGTACAGGATGACGCTCCAGCCAACTGAGCCACCTGGCCAGGGCTATAGAGGCAGTTTTTAAACACACTGTTAGATGCTATAGTATAAACCCTGGGTAAAAACATGTTTTCATTTGCAGTGGATATTGTGTTTATCTTTGAGAGTTAATTCACTGTTTCTTTCTACTCAGTGTATCTAATTCTTATTTTCTGTTTAAAACATGAATTATAAGTGGGATTTAAATTGAGGTACAGAGGTGTATACCTAATTTTACAGATTCAAGAAGAAGAGCAGTATTTAGAGAGATGAGTTTATGATATATTACCTGGCAAGCAACCCTGAGTTTTACATTTAACAGAAATATTTATCTGTGTATTAGAGAGTGCTACGAGATAGAATATCTGTCCCACGTAAACATCTCAGGATCAGTGATACAAAAAATATAAAAACAGGGAAGACATGAATCCAGTTTCTCTTAAAAGAAAATGGTTATCTTTGGATTATTGCGTTTCACATTTGTCAGCCTTTTATCATTGGTGCATAGAAAGTAGGTATAAATGAGGCTAATTTGGATAGAGGATTACTCAGAGGTAAAATGTTGTTGAGAACTTGTCAGTTTCTATTAAGTCAGCTTTATTTGATATTAACCTGTGTTAACAAAGTAATACAAATTAAATCCTCCCCAGCCCCCCTGCCTTTTGTTTCCTGAAATTGAATTGCTTTTTCTTGAACTCAGTCACTCTTATTAACTTGAACCATAGTGCATCTGCTTCTGTACAAGTGTTTTCTTCTTTACCGATAACAATAAATGTCTCTGCGAAGTTGCATAAAACCACTGGATTGATAATATTATCAGGTGTATTTTTTTTCTTTTTGAATCTGCCTGAAAATGAACTTAAGCAAATCCTTGAGAGGAAACTTCATCAATAGTTTCCAAGCAAGTGATTGCTGAAATTTTTACGCTGCCAAGCACAATGTACTTCCATATGAAGAGAGACAATATGAGTGTCTGTTTGTGTGCCTACCATATCTTTTAGTGACTGTTTCTGGAAAATGTGGCTTAGAGGGAAATCAATGGACTCGAGGCTTTCACTTTTTACTGTATTAAAACAAACAAACAAAAAAACCACATTACCTTTGCAATTAAGAACAAGTCAGAAATCTGAAGAGAAAGGTGCAGGTTTGTGTTTGCCTTGGGCTGTTCTGTGGAGAATGAGGAACAACTACTTAACAAGTATGAGGTTTTCTTTTGGGGTAATGAAAATGTTTGGGGACTATAGAGGTGCTAGTGCACAGATGTATTAAATACCCCTGAATTGGTCACTTTAAAATGATTATGTGTATATTTCACCTCAACTTATTTACTTTTTTGTTCAACATGTGCCATTTATCATCAGTGCTCATTTATGTCTAAAAAAAGAGCAATCCAGCCTCAGAGGTGATTATGGTATTTGGATGTAAGTGGTCTTAACTATAATTAAAACACATAAATGACAAGGTTTTCTCAGGCTTGGCCTTTCTAGTTGTGCTTTTGTGAGTTCAGTATTTATTTGTCTAGAGTTTGAGTTCTCAGCTTTGGGTGTTTAAAAAGCCAGTTGATCATGGAATCTTAGGTTATTGTTAGGGGAAATCTACAAGTCTTATTCAAACTCCTTATTCTGTAGTGAGGAAACTTCTGTTAAGTAGTTGTTCAAGATCAAATAACGACCTTGCTTTCATTTTTTTTCTGATTCTGCCTCTGTAACTGTTTGTCAGGACTTCTACAAAAGACTGATTTTTAAAAGAAACATACTGATATTAGAAAACGCATCAACCAAATAAGCTGACAGTTCAAATCATGTGGCATAGCATTTCTTATTTACTTAACTTTTATTGCATTTATGCTCAAGTACCTCACTGAGGATAATTCCATTTGAACATTAGTGTATCTGAAAAGGACATTATTGGGTGGATTACGTCTGCGGTCTCTTAGACAACCAGTTCTCCGTTAGCTTGAGATCATTGGAAACTTTATTCACATACAGGGTCCTTTCTATTTAATTTACTTGAGCTTCTTATCCTTTTCCTAACACTCTAGGCATTTCTTAACAGACAGCTTGGGAGACAAATTAACATTTAAACCATTAGCCCATAATTTACCTTCTGTAGATGGATTTCTTTTAAAAGCACATAAACTTACTTTCTCAAGTAAGTTGGGTGAAGGGAAGTCATGCTGTATGCTGTGCTATACATGTGTCACATACAGATACGTATTCTATAACAGTTCTCTTCCTAAATATACCCCCATTTTTTCCAAATAGAGTACTATATTTACCAACAACTGAGTATTGACTGTGCTTCATAAAATGGAATAAATAAGCTTTATAAATGGAATAAGTTTCACATTAATTTATTGCAAATAAATTTCACTTTTATTTTTATTATTTGTTAAGATTTTATTTATTTATGTTTAGAGAGGAGGAAAGGAAAGGAGAAAGAGGAGAGAAATATCAGTGTGTGGTTGCCTTTCACGTGCCCAAATTAAGGACATGGCCCGCAACCCAGACATGTACCCTGACTGGGAATCGAACTGGTGACCCTTTGGTTCACAGGCCTGCACTCAATCCACTGAGCTACATCAGCCAGGGCTCATTTTCATTTTAAAATAATTTTTTTTTTAAAGATTTTATTTATTTATTTTCAGAGAGACGAGAAGGGAGGGAGAAAGAGAGGGAGAAAACAATGTATGGTTGCCTCTCACATGGCCCTCATTGTGGACCTGGCCCGCAACCCAGGCATGTGCCCCGACTGGGAATCGAACCGGGATCCTCTGGTTCCCAGCCCGCGCTCAATCCACTGAGCTATACCAGCCGGTCTAAAATAATTTTTAATTACAGCTATTTCAAATACTAACTTTCTCTGTAATAATCTAATAATACTGATATGTGAACACCTAAATGCAAAACAAGTCTGTTACACAAATTGTATCATTCCCCAATTTGTCTCTACTTTTAGGTTGATATACACCAAGAATATTATAATGTACTCAATGCCAAGAGCAAACAAATATTCTTTATTAGGCCCTAATAAATTCAGTAATTAGTCTGTTGTATGGCTTGATGTCTATGTACACAGTCTTTTTCTTCTTTGGCCAGAGGAAACCTAGTGGATGGATTTTTTTTTTACTGTTAAATACTGTACAGACAGTAATAGGAGACTATAAAAAGGGTGCGAAACACTTGAGCTTTTGAGACAGTAGCAGCTATTCATATATGATGATGATGATGATGATAAGTATTCATTAGGTCATGCATACTTTGGATTAATGGCAATAAAAATGGTATTTATATATTATGTAGCTTCTTGGGTTGTGTCAATCATTATTAATGATAATTTTTTTTTTTTTAAGATTTTATTTATTTTACTTTCAGAGAGAGGAGAAGGTAGGGAGAAAGAGCAATGTATGGTTGCCTCTCACATGGCCCTCACCGGGGACCTGGCCTGCAACCCAGGCATGTGCCCCGACTGGGAATCGAACCGGGACCCTCTGGTTCCCAGCCCGCACTCAATCCACTGAGCTACACCAGCCGGGGCTATTAATGATAAATTTTAAAAAGCTAGATTCCACGTAGGGGAGAGGAACCTGTACCAGCCATCTCCTAAATTGTTCTTAATGATAACTTGTAAAATAAAGTAGCTAAAATAATAACTTGTTTTAATTGGCAGATAGAATTCTTATGTATGATCAGCCATCAAATAGTATCAAATAGAAGTCACTTCAAGATTCTATTCTTAAAATAAGTTCATTTAAAACTTTGCTAAAAAGAAATGAGTTATGTATATGTTTATGTTTGAACTATTTAATGGTAGTAGTAACTTATCCTTGTTTCCTATTCTGTGTTTTTAGCGTATAGCACTTTCTACATTGTGGGTTTAATACTGTCCATGCAGATACCTTTCGTGGGGTTCCAGCCAATCAGAACAAGTGAGCACATGGCAGCTGCAGGTATGGGGAACACTTACTTTCCTTCTTCTAAAGAATGTGTGAATGTGTGGCTAGCCAGTCTTTAAGGGAATGAGTTAGTCTTTTCTTTGTTTGCAATTTTCATCATACTGGTTCTAAAACATCACTGTAAAATGAAAATATCATAGTTTTACTGATAACTTTCTGCTATTGTGATCCCCAAAGTGCCTGTCTTCCCAGCCACTGCTATTTTGAAAAGGCAGAACATCTTTTTTGCACATTTCATGTTATTTGCAAAAACTAAGTAATATTTTGCTTTGTATAAACTAATATTAAACAGTATTTGTACACCGAGTTACTGTACTGCTGAGTTTCCATTTCAGCAGATTTAGATGGAACATTTCATTATGTTAACTACCTCTTACTAAAATATTTCTTTTATTTACTACCTGGAATTAATGGCTTTTATATTGACCAGAAGGTCATAATTCTTCTCCTTGTAAGCAGAGTTCTTTGCCATTAATTATCTGGGTCACAAGTAGCAGTAATGGAGGATCTGTGAATAAAACTTTGTCAGAGATTCTCAATTCGAGGTCTGTGACCCATACACAGGCTGTGGGTAGTTATTTTATTTGTAACATTTTATAAATATCAGTATGATGAACTTTGTGAGGTGATGTTCCATAGCTTTTATCATCAGATTCTCAGTGAGAATCTTAAAAAAACTAAATAAATAACCCCAAAAGTTAAGAACCCACAGCTTACTATTATATAGTACTTTGAAATCTGTGAAATACTTTTACATGCATTTTTAATGTGGTTTATAAAATTACCAACTAATAATTTGAGAGAGAAATACATATTCAGTTTTGAGTATACAATTGTAGATAGCTATGTCTATGTAGATACACAATCACCTGACTCTGTATGCATGCGTTATTATTATTTTTCCCAAAAATCTAAATTGTTGATAATACTTAAACATTCTAAAATTAACTTGAAAAAATAGCCCTTATGACCAAATTTTTAAAAAGAAAAATCAATATTCCAGATGGGCTTGGGTTCTCATGTCTTTCTTTAGTCTTACACCTAGTGCTGTTGTATTGTGTTTTGTTCATTTTGGCAACAAACTTCCCACTGTTACTGCTTTAATTTTGTTTATCTTAGCCCTCGCCCTTATGTCTACTAATTTAGAATCTTATGTAAGTGTGTAATTAAGGTCACATACCACCACTCAACTGTAAACAATAACTACACGTGAGGATTCCCCTGACCCAGCTTGTTTGTTCCTTCAGTAAATCTTAGGATTGTTTTTAAAGACATTTCTATATTTTTCCCCTAAAAAACATGTCACCAAAATTGGGATGAAGGGGGTATTAAGTGTGTTTAATAGGCTCCAGTTATTGAAATGGGGTTTTTCTTCCCTGGTTTTTTGTATGGGGAGTCTGATCATTAAAAAAAGAAAAGTATAACAATGTTTTGGATGTGTTAATTGGCTGTCATTTGAGAAAGAAAATGTTGGTTAGATGAAATGACTAGTGTTTGTTAGGAATCGTACGTGGTATTCTAAGACTCTCTTATATGACCTTTTCCTTTAGGTGTCTTTGCACTGCTGCAAGCTTATGCTTTTTTGCAGTATCTGAGAGACCGATTAACAAAACAGGAGTTCCAGACCCTTTTCTTTTTGGGTGTATCAGTAGCTGCGGGCGCTGTGTTCCTTAGTGTCATTTATTTGACTTATACAGGTAGGTGGGTGTCATCACCTATAGGATGTGAATCTTGTCCTTAGATTATTCAAAAAGGTAATCCTTTTACAAATTTTGTGCATGTTCCGTTTATCCTAGAGAGTCAAATACTATGGTTGTATTCTGTAAAAATATGAAAATAATAGGTAAAGGTTCTAAAATCTGCATAGCACTGCAAGGTGTGATTTTTTTCTTAGCAATATCTTAATTTTGCTGCTTCAAGATCAGTCCATTTTCAAGCACCTCTTGACAGATGAATAGGCCCCAACTGTATAAAACTCAACACTTTCCAGTGTTAACCTGCTACAGGCTTGCCCTCTTGGGTGTATATATTCTATCTTATTTTTAAACAATCTGCTAAATCAGTTTCAGTCTGCTTTTGGATTGTAAGTTACTTTCTCATCCTGACTTCAGTAGTCCCTAGAACAAATCAAATTCTTTCTGAAGGTAGTCTTCCTGTTAAATTAATGTACCAGCCTAGCTCATAAAATTATGAAGAATTAATTGACAGGAGAAAAGGGTATGAATATTTAAAATCAACTTTGTAATTCATCTAAACTTGGCATACTAATTAGATAATTTAAACAACCTCCCCTTTTTTAATATATTTTTTAAAGATTTTATTTATTTTTAGACAGAAGGGAATGGAGGGAAAAAGAGATGGGGAGAAACATCAATGTGTGGTTGCATCTCACGTGGCCCCCACTGGGGACCTGACCTGCAACCCAGGCATGTGCCCTGACTGGGAATCGAACTGGCGACCCTTTGGTTTGCAGCCAGCGCTCATTCCACTGAGCTGCACCAGCCAGGGCCCCTTTTTTAATATTATTCCATGCTCTCTTACTGTCTAGCTTTATTTTACTAGTCAACTTGAAATTTAAAGTAGAACTGAGAAACTTCCTACAATTTTATCTATCAACTTGTGTTTCTCTTGAGATGTAATCTCCGTGGATATTTATTTTTATGTGATTACTAATATTTTATCTACCTGCCTACCCTGTGAAATATGTTGTCACCTACAGGTAAAACTGAAAATTTTAAAATATCAGGTTAGCCAGGCAGTGAGGGACAAATACCTTATGATCTCACCTTTAACCGGATCATAACCAACAAAAGCAGAAAGCAAGCAAAACATAACCAGAGACACTGAAATTAAGAACAGCCTAACAATAGACAGGGGAGAAGGGGGTGGGGACAATGGGGAGAAGAGTTTTCAGGAATCACTGTAGAGGACACATGGACAGAACTAAGGGGGAGGAGGGAGGTCGGGGGGGTGGGAAGGGAGGGGGAGGGAAGAGGCTGCAAATAACTGTAATTAAACAAAAAAATTAATTGAAAAAAATATCAGGTTAAAGTAATGCATAACAGTGAACATAAAACCAGTAAAACAAAAACAATTAAATAAAAGGCAGATTAATTTTTCCTCTATGTTTTTCCTTCTAAGGTTACATAGCACCATGGAGTGGCAGGTTTTACTCGTTGTGGGACACTGGGTAAGTGCATATAAGTTATTTGTCCTCATTAAAATACCATTTAAGTATCTACCATATACTACTTTGGTAAATGTTGAATCCCTTGTATTTTTTTCTCTGTTATACCTGTTTGGAATGCAAGTCATGTATTTTGGTTTTACATGGGGAAAATGTCTTGTTTGTCAACATTTCAGATAATATTTGTGTAATTTTAATGATTGATTTTTATTTTTACCAATGTATTCAAAGTTTCCACCCATTAATACTTACTTTTTAATCATTAAGGGGCTAGATGCCACGTAATAAACCCATATGGTATAGATGTGAAGGAAAAAAATTTAACATTTTTTCTAATGCTACATTAAGTTTTGTGATATTTTAATCTATTAAATACACTAGAGAATATCTGTGTGTTTTTAAGTGTGCTATTGCTGTGGATAATTTACCTCTTTCCTGTTTCCGCTGTTCTGTCTTTGTTACTCCCCGTATGGCCCAATGTATAACCTAGCACAATTTATTGAATGGACCTAATTTTTGATGTGATACCAAAAGGTCTAATTAAAGGGCATAAGCAAAGATGTACCAATGACTGCAACTAACATTTGGACAAATAATTGAAAAGGTCAGCCAGTGGATCACCAAACAGTTTGAGGAAAATCCCCAGTTGTAGACAGTATTCTGATTAGGTAACTTACTAGGTTAAATTTTTGTCAGTCATACTTAATCTTGCTCTCTAAACTTTAATGGACTACTTTGGAATCTCAGGGCATTTTAGGAATAATTTGTCCTGTTCTTTCCATTTCTCTCACCTCCTCTATGCCATTGCCTTGTTAAGGTAGGTATTGTGGCAATGCAGTATCTTAATGGATAAAGTATATAATTTTTAAAGATTTTATTTATTTATTTTGAGAGAGAGAGGAAGGGAGGGAGAAAGAGAGGGAAACATCAATGTGTGGTTGCCTGTCGCATGCCACCTACTGGGGACCTGGCCCGGAACCCAGGCATGTGCCCCGACCAGGAATCAGACTGGTGGCGACCCTTTGGTTTGCAGGCCAGTGCTTAATCCACTGAGCCACACCAGCTGGGGCTGGATAAGGTATTTCTGTTAGTACTAAGTCCCCAAAAGGTAATGAAATGTAGGAGGTGCTAAGTTAAACCGAAAAACAGATTCCTGTTTGAGCAAAGACTTGTGTATTAAAAGTCAGAACCAACACTTTTGTAACTTTTAGGGATGGCGTGTTAGTTTTAATCTTACCAGTGTGGACCAGACTTATTTCCAGTACAATGGGTTATACTGGAATATGCTTCTAAGTGAGAAGGGATGGAAAAGAACCGCTATATCTACCATCAAAATTTTTTCATCTAAAAAGGATTTTATTTAATTTTAAATATTAACTTTTTTAAATACCAGGTATGCAAAAATACATATTCCAATTATTGCATCAGTGTCTGAGCATCAACCTACGACTTGGGTGTCTTTCTTCTTTGATCTACATATTCTTGTGTGTACCTTCCCAGCAGGCCTATGGTTCTGCATTAAAAATATCAACGATGAAAGAGTGTTTGGTAAGATATTTTAAATTAATATTTATACTTAGAACAGTTATTTTTATTATTCAGATTATCACTTCACTTTATAGTTTTGTTCTTCTTTGCATGACTGCATAATCAAGATAAACTTATTTGCATAAATTTAAGCAAGAAAAACTGAATTTTCATTATATATATTTTATTAACTATTTTTACTTAAGACTAATATATAAATTGTTCATTCATTTTCCTATATTTTCTGAAGGGTCTTTGGCTAAGAATTAGAAATTTTAACTTTGTTGACAGGATAGTCTTGACTTAACTTTTTAAGTTATATCTGATTAAATAGGAAGAAGTTTACAGGGGTGTTCATCATTGAAATTCCAGTGCAAAGCACACTTTGTAATGGAATAAGAATGACCTTTAAGCAAACACCTTCACTGATTTGTGTAAATTTTCAACTAACAAGCCTTAAAAATACAAACTATTTTAAAGGCAAGTTTTTAGGATCTAACGTCAAATATAAATGGACAAAGTAAGCAGATACCAAAGATCTCATTGATCAATCATCACAAAAAGTATGCTGTGGCTTTTTTGTGTATGATAAAAACTGAAACTGGAAAAAAGCAACATACACAGAGTCACACAAGCAAATAATTTGTAGTACCAGGACTTGAACTTATGGAAGTATGGGGCCTATACAATGAGTGACACTCAAGTTCCTATTCCAGAGTGAAGTCAGGAGGAAAAAATAATGAGTTCTAACCAAAGGATGACACTTATCCTTCGTGTTTATATAGACCAGTGCCTCTGGAGGAGGCAGTGTTAATAGTGCATCATTCAAAGACTTAGCTTAAACGTATTACCCACCTCGTGACTCAGCGATCTTAATCCCAAGAGAAGTGAATGCATATGTCCAACAAAGGACATGTTTAATAATGCACATAGCAACTTTATCCATAACAGCCCCTAATCAGAAATATTCCCAAAGTTATGAGCAGTAAAATAGATAAATAAATTTTGATATATTTGTACAGTGGAATAAAACACGGCTATTAATAAAAGAATAGGATGGGTAAATTTAAAAGGCAAGTACAAAAGAGAACATTTTTATAGGATTTTTTTTTTT
>PVJI01004496.1:0-13192 GCA_004026765.1 Micronycteris hirsuta | reverse complement strand
AAATATTGATTACCCTTTTAATAGGCATGGGGGAGGGCAGTTAACTGACTTGGAAGAGGCATCAGGGATCCTTCTGAGGTTCTGTATTTCATTGTGGGTAGGAATTTCAGAGGTGTGTGCATATGTAAAAGTTTGTTGAGCTATACAGTTAAGAACATGGTATGATAAATGTATTTTTTAGTCAGGAAATTAAATTTTAATTAATTTCACATGAGATGGAAACTCAGATGACTCACTGACTTTATAAAGTTATATACCCTTTAGCCTGAAATGGCAGAGACTTTCCCTGTGGTTAGCACATTATGTGGAAAGTGTTAGCTTTTGGAAAATACTTCCACACTTTTTTAAGTCTCTTATCAGTAACTTTAAAAGTTCCTCCTTTGGCTAATAAATACTTGTCCTATTTTTACTTTAAAGCAAGCTTTATGCCAGATATTGGCACTAGCTTTTCACAGACTTTATTTGATTCTATAAATTTACTTTACCTGGTAATAGATGCAAATATGTTTTCATCCATCTACTGTGGATTTTCTAATATGTGATCCTATTGGCAAATAATGAATTTAGTTCCCTATAATAGCTACAATTAAATTTTAATCATGATAGATTTCTCTAAATTGTTGATAGTGTTTATTTAGTCAACATTCAAAAACAATTAGCTCTTTTGTGAGATGTCTGTTTTTAGATCTGGTTTATAATGTGATACTAAATATTTAGTTCAGTTCCCTGTGAACATTCTCTTTCCTGAAGCATTATAAGAGAGCTTGTCTTTGCAGTTGCTCTGTATGCCATCAGCGCTGTCTACTTTGCTGGAGTGATGGTGCGGCTGATGTTGACTTTGACTCCTGTCGTCTGTATGCTGTCTGCGATTGCCTTCTCAAATGTTTTTGAGCACTACTTGGGGGACGACATGAAAAGGGAAAACCCGCCTGTGGAGGACAGCAGTGATGAGGATGACAGAAGAAACCCAGGAAATTTGTATGATAAGGTGGGGAATCTAAAGTAAGGCCTTTAAAAACTTTATGTGCTTTATTTTTCTACCACAGTAAGAACTATAAATATTAAGAAATGTGATTAAACAGGATTTAGACAAACTGCCATTTCTGGTTGGTCTTTTAGCTCAGAATAAGAAAATAGAATGTAATCAGAGTAGGAATTCTCATTTCATTTTGGTTAGGTTTTATCTAAAATCCCTCTATTTTTGAGAACAAAAACCCAATGCTCTACTAAATTACATAAAATTGAGCATTATAAACGCTTCTGAAACCGTGTGCTCAAGTGCTTATCCCTTAGGTTCATGTGCAATGTAAACTTTTAAAATATTTGGTTGATTGGATGGTAAAATAAAGAGGATAAATGCCTTGATGGAAGGGAGGGGAGAGGGAGAGAAAAAAAAAAGCTTCCAGTTTGTTAGCCAGTTGGCTGATATAATGTAACTTACTTTTAATCTCTCAGGTAACAGCAAGATTATATTTGGAGCAAATGTGGAAAAGACTTTTAAGAATTAGAGCACTTGTCTTGGATGACACTAAATTTTATTTGAATATTAACTAGGTTTTTAAATAGAGATAAGTAGTGATACTTCCCAGGATGAGTCTAGCCTTGCAATTTAGAATTTATGATTTGGTTCTGTTTTCTGCATTTTTGGTGGTTTTTAAAAATTGTTTTCAAAAATATAATCTTAATGTTAACAAGTCTTTTGGTTTTGGGGTTTGGAATTTGGAAAATTGATTCTGATAATGCATTATTTTTAATCCTAAAGTTCTGCATGGTCTGGAATATAGCTGGACAGTGTCACTTTCAGGATGAGGCATTCAGATTTTGTAAGAAAAGTTTGCAAGAGTGAGGCCATTTCATTATTTCCTTTGTACTTAAGTAAAACATAAGGACTACTCAGTTTGAAAGCAGCTTCTTACTGGGTCTGTGACCAGCTCCCGGGTTGGGTATAGTCCCAGGAAACCTCCTTACTCACATTTGACTTAAGAATCTACCTTGCTAATCTTTAGAAAACATTGTGTCACTCACACAAGAATACTTGATGGCTACACAGTTTTCTTCTCAAATAATAAAATTAATAGATTAACATTCTCCCAACTTTTCCGCTTGAATGTCTCAATGAATCACGTTAAATGATGAATTTGTCTAATCATTTTTTTGTATCTTCAGGCAGGTAAAGTGAGGAAACATGTAACTGAACAGGAAAAAACTGAAGAGGGATTAGGTCCTAATATAAAAAGCATTGTCACCATGCTGATGCTGATGCTATTGATGATGTTTGCAGTCCACTGTACCTGGGTCACAAGCAATGCCTACTCCAGTCCAAGTGTGGTCCTCGCCTCCTACAATCACGATGGGTGAGAAAGTAACTTGGTTACAAAAGGATTTTATACTTACCCCTTTATTTCCTGTCTCAATAGTTTATAATTCAAAAATAGAATATGAGGCTCTGCATTAGAATCCACCATGTTTTTCTTGTGGCCTTTTTCTCTGCTGCCGCCTTTGGTAGATATGGGTAGCAGTCCTTGTATTTCATGCCCTTGTCCAGAATGTCTTTCCATTCATAACATACATTAGTTTTTCTCAAAATGCGGTCCTTGTACATAAACTTCTCAACATCATGGATAGTTTCTGTGATTTTAAGCAAAACAACATGTAACGAAACTCATTTTGCCATAGGCGGATTGAACAAGAGTTCAGTTTCTGTCACACTTCATCAGTGTTATAACTTGTAAGGAATGTTATTCAGAAACCTGCTCTACAGCAACATCATTATCAGGAATCTGTTAGAAATACACATTTTTTACCCCACGTAGGACTATTGAATCAGAAGCCTAGGGGTGGGGCCCAGCAGTCTGTGGTTTAATAAGCCCTCTAAGTAATTATGATACAGCTAAAATTGAAGAAGAGCTAATTGTATATATTGCCACCCCAGCTTCTGCTTCATTTGGGTGCTTGTAGACTTGTAAAATATCAGGCCTCACTCCAGAACCACTAAACCAGAATCTGCTTTTCTATAAGACATCCAGGTGATTTGTATGCCTATTAAACTTAAAGAAGCATTAGTCTAGCCTGGCTGGTATAGCTCAGTGGATTGAGCGCGGGCTGCAAACCAAAGGGTCGCTGGTTCGATTCCCAGTCAGGGCACGTGCCTGGGTTGCCGGCCAGATCCCCAGTGGGGGCCATGTGAGAGGCAACCACACATTGATGTTTCTCTCCCTCTCTTTCTCCTTCCTTTCCCCCTTCTTTGAAAATAAATAAATATAATCTTTTTTTAAAAAAAAGAAGCAGCATTAGTCTAGCTCTTCATTGATTTACCTCTCCCCACCCCACCCTGTACTTTTGAGGCTTTTAAAGACCATCCTTAAAATGCGAAATTAATTCAGTGGTTTACCAAATCAAGATTTTAAGTTACCTTCTTCACATTTATAAGATCTCATTTAAAAGAGTATTGTGATTTTTTTCAGCACCAGGAATATCTTAGATGACTTTAGAGAAGCTTACTTTTGGCTAAGGCAAAATACAGATGAACATGCCCGAGTGATGTCTTGGTGGGATTATGGCTATCAGATAGCTGGAATGGCTAATAGAACTACTTTGGTGGATAATAACACCTGGAATAACAGCCACATAGCACTGGTAAGAATTCGATAAACAAAAGATCAAACTTATAAATCTCTGCTACTTAGCAGTCAGGCTTTGTTTATGATTAAAAAGGATAAATGTAGGTGTAAGTACTCTTTGCTTGCTAAATTATCAAAATTTCTCTTTATATATTCATTCCATAAAGTGTGCTTGGGTAATGCATATTTGTTTTTAACAATGGTATTTATTTTAAGTATCATTCAGAAATGTAGGCTGCTTTCTGGCAGGTCTCATGATACTAGGTCATTGGAGAATTAGACAAAATCTGAAATTTTTAAAGCACTGAATTTGACTTGTATTTTCCATTTTATAAATTCAAAGAATTATTTGCAAATATGTAAAACATGCACTGTATTCAAATTATGATTAAGTAACTAATTATATAAATTAAGGTAATCACCTCTCTGTTCTTTTAAAGATTTGAAATAGATGCTAGGTTTTAACCAAATGAGTTTGATTTGTATTAGTGTTGTAGCTCATCATCAGATGTCTGATAGACTGAGGAGAATGACATGTTAGTGCTAGCTAGATTGCTGGTCATACCTGGCCTTGAGGTCATGAGAAATTCTATTCCTTTTAAGCTTGACTGCTTTTATATTAAAATGTTAATGTCATGAAACAATTATTAGCAAAATATTAAAATATATATTCTGATTTTGACATTTCTGCTATATCTGGTTATAACAAGTGAGGTGGCTTCTTAATCTCAGTAAATTTACTGAAATCATAGCAAATCATTTCTATAAAAAACAATTCCATGTAAATCACATTTTTGCAGTACATTCTATCTTAGATAAAATATACATTTATTTATTTTTTTAGCATATTGTTGGACTTAGTACACACATTCTCATTTTTTTCTGTAGGTGGGAAAAGCTATGTCTTCAAATGAAACAGCAGCCTATAAAATCATGAGGAGTCTGGATGTAGATTACGTTTTGGTTATTTTTGGAGGGGTTATTGGCTATTCTGGTGATGACATCAACAAATTTCTCTGGATGGTTAGGATAGCTGAAGGGGAACATCCAAAAGACATTCGGGTAAGAAACTGTTAGTTCAGATGTGTGAAAGACAGCTCACAGTGTCCAGGTAATTCTCTTATCTTGCTAATTGTGTAATGTCTGTTTTCATTATTTTATCCCTCAAATTAGACTCTCACTCTGAGTTTACTATTAAATAAGATACTGTAAGCATTTTCTCAGTTTTAAAACTTGAAATTCGTACCTGACATTTCCATTCTCTCCTCAAGCAGTCCCTTGTCAAGACTCTGGCTTCGACTCCTTCCCAGCCTCTCAGTTCTGTCCTTTCTTTCCATTGCTTCCTCTCTGTTACTAACCCTTATGATGATAAGCCAGAAACAGAATAGTAACCTTAAAATTGCTGTCTCTGCCTGAGTCTTATTCTTCTCCCAACCTAACATTGCATTCATTGATCATGTCATATTACAGTTTAAAAGCCTTAAATTAAGGAAAAGGCCTTGAAACTAGACAGACATCAGTTAAAACTGAAACCCAGCCACTGTGAGCTTGGTGCGATGGGCAAGTTATTTTTTGCCAGTCAGCATTATATGCTTTGAGCTCAAGGTCTTGTTCTAGGTCCTGGTGTTACAATGGTGATGAAGGCTGCCTCGGATTATCACTCATTGGGATGCCAGGAATGATTCATTTGTAGTGCTGTTTTGAGACTTAGTAGTAACATAGGTGAAACCTCTGCCTAGTGGCTGGTATGTAATAATCTCTGTAAAAAAGTAATGGTGTAAAATCCAAACTCCTTCACTCACAATGCTAACCCCATAATATTTCACTTTCCTTTGCTGTCCTCTTGTCCAGCTATCAACTTTTTCTCCACTCTGTCAACTGTCTGAAATTTGCCCTGTGGTTTCTTTCCTTGACACATCTAACACATGGTGTTTATACTTTTCCCCTTTCTTGGGATAGCTTCCGTATCACAGATTTGTTGCCTCTCTAGAAGCCCTTCTCTGGTACATCCGCATCTATACTTACCATGACGTCACATATACAGCCCGTTCTGTAGGTAGATTCTGTCATATCTCTCCCTCTCAGTCGTGAGCTCTTAGAGTCTCAATTTTACAGTATTGTATTTTGCTGTGTATAATGTACACTTTTTTGCCCAAATTTTTGAGGTATTATTCATTGGTATAATGATTGCATATGATGAGTATAATAATCCTGTGTGTGATGCACACAAGAACGTGGGTGCACATTATGCACGGTAAAATAGTGTGTGATTTTCACTTGGATTTTCTTTCACAGAGTAAAACTGTGGCATGTGATGGATCTATGTATTGTTGAACATTTATGTAGAAATTCTAAATTTCTAAACTTTTTAAATTCAGTATTTTTAAACTGTGTGATAGGGAATACTGTCACATGGTTCAAAAGTATAATATAAAGGGATGTACAGTATAAGTTCACCTCCACCACCTCCCCCCAAAAAAGAAAACAGAAAAAGAGTTTATGATAATCACTTATTTTCTTATGATTCTCATACACCCTGTTCTTGCTTTTTTCAGTTCACAGTATATATTGGAGAGTTTTTTTATATTAGAATATGGAGGGCCTTCTTCATTGTTTGTTTTTACATTGACACAATTGTGTGTGCGCACCATGATTTAGTTAACCTGTCCCTATTGATGGATATTTAGGTTGTTTCTAGTTTTTAGTCTCATAAACAGTGATACAATAAGGAACTTTTACACTCATTATTTTGTCCATGTACGAGTATCTCTGTAGGGTAAATTCCTAGACTAGGAATTTCTATTTATAGTGCCAAATTGGACTTTTTAGAGGTCAATTTATAAATTTCATGAGATCGCAATAAAAATTACTGTAGGATTTTTCTAAACACTGTCCTCCCCAACTAAAGAGCTGATTTCAGAGTTCATATGGGAAAATAAAGAATAACTTAAGAAAAGTCTGAAAAGGAGTGATGGAGTCAGTTGGAGAAAGTGAACCTACCTGGTACTGGTACCATTACGTATTGAGGTTTTACATCATGGTTATAATGTGGTAGGATTAATTTTCTCACTCCAGAAAACAGTAGTGTTCTTTTTCTGTGTGTTTTTACTCTCATTTATTTTTTATAAATGATCTCTAGACTCAGCTTTTAAAAGTCCTCATGATAGCCCTGGCCGGTATGGCTTAGTGGGTTGGACCACCGTCCTGTAAACCAAAGGGTTGCCTGGTAGATCCCTGATCAGGGCACATACCTAGGTTGCGGGTTTGGTCTCAGGTCGGGGAGTGTTTGGAGGTAACCAATCAATGTTTCTCTCTCTCTCTCTCTCTCTCTCTCTCTCAGCAATGGGGAAAAAAGATTAAAAAAACCACTCATGTTAGTTTTGTGTGGTTTTTTTTTAGGGATCACATTAAGTTTATAAAATAATCTTCTGATACAATATTTTTTTGAGATAGGTCACTAAGTATGGCTTTATGAATATATCCTAAAAGCTGGTTCTTATGGGAAAGTTAAGGGGGAACCTGTAAATTTGAATGTGTTAAATTGAATTGACATAAACTTCTGATTTTTTTCTTATAGGAAAGTGACTATTTCACCCCACAAGGAGAATTCCGTGTAGACAAAGCAGGATCCCCCACTTTATTGAATTGCCTTATGTATAAAATGTCATATTACAGATTTGGGGAAATGCAGGTTAGTTACATCAGTTTTTCTATCATCTTTTTTTGTTTGTTTGTTTGTTTAAGGAATATTTTAAAAGCAGTCTTGCCCTGGTTAGGTGGCTCAGTTCATTGCAGCGTTGTCTCATACATCAAAAGAGTTGCAGATTCAATCCCCGGTGAGAGCACGTACGGAAGGCAATTGATTACTGTGTCTTTCTCACATTGATGTTTCTCACACCCTCTCTCTCCCCTTCTCTCTCTCTCTGAAATCAATGAACTTATCCTCAGGTGAGGATAAAAAAAAAAAAGTAGTCTTGTTTGCCTCTAGAAAACAAGATAATGATGTTTTGGTTGTGCTATAAGGAAAAATGTGCTTGCCCTGGCTGGGCGGCTCAGTTGGTTGGAACATCATCCTATACACCAAAAGGCTGCAGGTTCGATTTCCTATCAGGACACATACCGGGTTGCAGGTTAGATCCCTGGTCTGGGCACATGTGGGAGGCAACCAATTGATGTTTCTCACATCATTGTTTCTTTCTGTCCCTCTCTCTGTAAAATCAATAAACATGTCCTTGGGTGAGGATGAAAAAAAAGAAAAATGAGCTTATCTAAAATTTCCACCTGAATTCTCCCCCTGCCCCATTAAATTTAGATTTCTGAAACTTATATGTGAAAAATCAGGAAAATATGTTAGATCAAAGATTTATTACCAAAATATTAACACTAGGCTCAAATCCAACCTTTACTAGCCATTTCACCTTTTGGCATCATGCTTTTTGAAGACAGTCTTCTTCCAGAGAAGAGGTCTTCCAGCTGAGGAAACGGTGTGATCTTGTATAGATTACTTTGGTGCTTCATGGGAGAAAGCCTGAAATTAAATAGTTGAATTATATGGATACTTCAGATGTTCTCTCCCTGTTCTCATTACCACAGATAGCTAGGACTATGTGGGTTAGAGGTCCCTAGAAAATTAGAATGATGTGGTACAAAAGTTTAAGGGCCCACAAAATGAATGAATGTGTAAAGAGGTATTGTGGCAAAAAGAACAGACATTGGACTTCCTGTCATAATACCCGGGTTTTAGATCTGATTCTGTCAAGTCATGCAGCCCCTTGAACAAGTCACATCCTCCCTGGACTTCTTTTCCCCCCTTGTCTGTATACAATAAGGGTTGGACTGAAGACTTTATTTCTAACGCAATTTATGGTTCTTAGATTGCATGACTATAATACAAAATTAAACCTTCACACCAAGATTTCATTGAAAACCGCCTTATTCCACATCACATTCTGGTTAGGTTGGAAGGCAGATGGAAAATTGCTTGTTTAATTTTATACAGATACCAGGGATCAAGATAATGTTTATCTCTATTGATTTGGAATTACTCTGCAGGTGACTTTAAAAAATAGACAGTGATTTTACTACTAAATTTAGGGTTTTGTTTATGTTTTTGATTCCTGAAGTCTACTGCCTACTTTCTAAACTCATGTTAAGAAAGAAGCATTTAAACCATAATAATTAGCTGACTCAGAAAATGGGTCAAAGTTTCTTTGTTTAGTAATGAGTTTTTCTCATTATGAAGCAAAGAGTTTTCTTTCTGTCCTTTAAGTTTATCAAGTTTTAAGCCATGCTTCTAGCATGTGTTCATTTTGATGCCTTTTCTTACTCAGGAAAAATAACGTTTAAGACGAAGTATAACCTTCTGTTGTATAGATAAGTATGAACAAGTAATTCCCTCATTAGAGTAGATTTAGTTTTTGTTTAAACTTTAATTCACCTATGTTCTGTGTGTCAACATAAACTTAGTCTGAGAATTTCTTAAGCTCTTCTCTCCCCCCAGTTTTTCCTCTCTTAAATCCTCAAGTCCTCCCCTGGTTTGCTTTTTTAACCTTTATTTATAGTTCTCACTTTCAGAATGTAGTATGCTTACTTGTACATTTATTTAACAAATAACGCTAGGGGAAGTAAAGCCACACTGAATAAGATAAAGTCGCAATGCAACTAATATCCTAGTGGAGGATACAGGTAATTTAAAAAATAAAGAAAAACTTTTTGCAATGAACAGTGTAGAGCAAAAGATAAGAAAATAGTGGAGGAGACTTTTCTATTGCCCATCTCAAGAAAATATTTTGGGGTTTTGTAAATCAATAATAGTTGGTAAAATAATGTAAATAAGTTTAAAAAATAAATTTATACTTTAATGACTGACCTAATTTTATATCAGATTAAAGAATATCTTTTAATTTTTTCTTTAAAAAAAAAATGCTTCCTTGAAGGGATGGTATTTGGGCTGAGACCAAAGGAGAGAAGGGGGAGCTGGCCATGCAAAAGAGCGAAATGAAGGACTCGCAGACTGAGAGAATAGATAGTGCAAGACCCTGAGGCAGAAAAGTCCCTTCTGTGTTTTCTCTCCGTATACCTATAAAAAGGGCTTTGATGGATTTTATTTTGCTGTTCTGGTGATTTTATGCCTTCATGCTTCTCATTCACTCAAGGATTCTGTGAAATTCTAATTCTGGTGTATTTAGTTTCTTCCTGATTTTCTCCTCTCTAGTTAGCAGTATATGAGAACTGTTAAGGATATATTGCTCTGGTTCTGTTTTCCTAGTTTAAAGTAAGAGAGTTTTACTCTGATGGTAACATTTACCACTTTCTAATACCAAATGCTTGCCAATGCGGTTAACATCCAGTACGGTCCCTTTTGCAGCTGGATTTTCGTACACCCCCAGGTTTCGACCGAACACGTAACGCTGAGATTGGAAACAAGGACATTAAATTCAAGCACTTGGAGGAGGCCTTTACATCAGAACACTGGCTCGTAAGGATATACAAAGTGAAAGCACCTGACAACAGAGAGACACTGGACCACAAACCTCGAGTCACCAACATTTTCCCAAAACAGAAGTACTTGTCAAAGAAGGTAGGTATCGAGTGAAGTCATGTTACTTGTCTGAAAAATGATGATTGAAAATTGCTAATAAATTTCCATTTGCCAAGCCTCTAAAGACTGTCGCTTATGTACAAAGTAAGTATCAAGCTAGTCTGTCAGGGGCAGATAGATATGCCAACCAGCAACTTGTCCTGGATAGCATAGCGGTTATCAGTGCACCAAGCTGAGATTTTTCCAGAGGCATTCTGGCTTCAGTTTTGTAATTCCCATTTGTAAAGTAAGACATGTCTGTGGCTATCACTTTCTGAACCTTTGTGGAAGTAAAAATGCCAAACAGTTATGATCAGCTCCTGATCTTGTGGTCAAAGTAAATTTATATTGCATTTTCATGTTCTGTTATTATGTTACTTTATTAATCATTGCATAAAGAATAAACGAGTTGGTCGAATCCAGAATAAAAAAAATAATTTATCTAAAGATAATTCTTTTTAACTGTAATTATGACCAAGGTTGTAGGAAGGAATTATGATGATAAGACTATTACAGTCCTCTTGTAATAAATGTTTAATAAGATAAAAAGTATATTATCAGAGGTCATTATTGCTCACTTAAGCCAAATACATACACTCTTTGCTACTAAAGACTACTGAAAGGAAAACTTACATAGGTTGCCCTCTGTGGGAGATGGCAAATAATGAGCAGCCCTGGAATATTAAGTTGTATTTTAAGGTGCTGTCCTCACAATTCTAATTATATTGGGCTATTTGCAGTCATAAGTCTTGAAAGGTGTTTGGGTTTACACTGCTCACATCAGTTACAGTACTCTCCCCTTGTCTTTGGGGGCAAGGGGAGAGCCCCAGAGGATACCTGTACCAAACCCCATATATACTGTGTTTTTTCCCCTACACATACATACCTTTTCACTTAAGGAAGCACTTTATAAGGGTTCTCTTTGGCACACCCCAATTGCCAGCATCACTCTTGTGCTGTGGGGCTGTAATTAAGTCAAATGAGGGTTAATTGAACACAAGCATGTGATACACCATGGCAGTCAATCTGATAACCAAGATGGCTATTAAGTGACTAAAGGGGGGAAAGGCGTGGAGGTGCTGCACAAACGGATGATTCTAGTATCTGGCGGGTCAGAGTAGATGGCGTGAGATTTTATCACACCAGTCAGAATGGCACAAAATTTGGAATTTTCCATTTAATATTTTTAGACCAAGGATAACTGAAACTGGGGGGGGGGGGGCTACTGTATTTTAAATCATTGAAGCAATTATCTTATTCCATTACATTATTTAAAATATGCTTCAAATGTATTCAGAGTATAGATTATTTTAATATGTGCTATAAAAGCATGACATATAAATAAAAATGTTTTAATGAATACTTTCTATGCCAGATACAGATTACCATATCTAGAGTAAACATATTTAAATGTCATACAGCTGACACTCGTATGTTGGTCAAATCAAATTCACTTACTAGTCTTTACATCAAGTGGCAAATCAAATGGTCTGGTTTCTCACAGGCACGTGGGAGGAGAACCTGGGGAGGCACATCAGTGCAGAAGTTAAAGCAAGTGCTGCGACTCAAGGCAGTTTGCTCTTAGACCATCTACGCCCAGTTGAGGTCTACTTTTTCTGAACAACAGTGCCATTGACCTTTTATCTAAATGATGATAGTGAATTTTCTTACTCTAACTTCTTTTGTCTCCCATCATTTCCCCCAAATAAGTGAATGGATATATAAAAATTATTTTTATAGTCTGTCTTGTACGCACAAAACCTATATTCTAGTAGTCAACAACGTGGATTTTCAATTTCTGGTTTCCGTGGCTTTCTATTCTCTGTTTTGTCTAGCACTAGAGGAATGCTTGTTGTTTCTTTGTTTTCCTCTCTCCACTCTGGTTTTCACTCTGTGGGTGGGGGGTAAGAGCACAGCAGTCATTCTGGGAGTTTTCCTACCCCTGCAAAGCTGGTGTGGCAGAGGCACTAGGAATTGTAGTCCAGGGCTACGGAAGAGGCTTGGCGTGGCTCACCGCCCACAGAGAAAAAAACACCTCGAGGGCCCCACCCAGTTTTACGTACTTTGCATAGTCCTGGGCTGTTTTATGTGATGTGTCTTGTTAGAAATCTGTAGGTAGTGATACAGACACTAGCTCCTTGACTTGGTGTGAAGTTTTAAAAGTTGTATCCTCAAGTTTATTTACTTTTCGGTTTAAGTAAGCTAATAATAAGGTCACATACATTGTGAACAAGCTAGCAGCAGCTAATTTTTGTAACCTTAATAAGGATTGCATTTTGCCTTGTATTCTTTGTCTTGTTAGAAAAAATTATAAATCATTTAAAACTGAACTTCATAAATAAGTACACAAGATACAGGATATGCCCTAGGTTTCTGAAATCTCCTCCAAGAGTTGTGTGTAGGTGTGCAGGTTGAATTTAGGGGTCAGTCTCTTGAGTTGTCAGCCTCTGCTAAGCCAGTGCTTTGGTGGTACATTAAGCTAATTGTTTCCCCCCAAATTTACTGTTAGAATCGATGGATATGCCAGATTGACAGGCACGTGTTCCTGTAGGATTTATCTTATAGAATTCTAGCATTGCAAACATTTTTGTAGTAATTCCTGCCACCACATTTGTAGTCATTTATTTTTTCTTATACCAGAAAACATCTGTTGACGGTATTTTAATGGGATGCAGAAGTGTTCAGAAAAAATTTATTTTTAAGGTCTATGAAACTCAAGGAATCTTATGGGGGGTTTTCCAGGTGTTTGGTTCTTGTTTTGTTTTTCATTTTTAAGTGCTATTTTTCTACCTAAATTGGAGAATGTCTCAAGTAATTTCATTTGTTTTTCATTTTTGCACTAGGTACAAAGGTACTTATTTTGTATTTCTGACACAGAGCTAATTCTTCAAGGCAGCAGTACCATTTTCTGATTCCTTAGTTTAGTGTTATGTTCTTTCATGCCTGGAAATGTAGATATTACAACTAAGTTTTTTTTTGTTTTTTTTTTTTT